>CM042386.1:2703784-2720803 GCA_023634145.1 Thymallus thymallus | reverse complement strand
AGTAATCACAATGGAATAACAGCAACAAAACAACCAGTTAAACCCACTAAAACAGTAATAACAGTGGAATAACCGCAACAAAACAACCGTTAAACCCACTAAAACAGTAATAACAGTGGAATAACAGCAACAAAACAAGCAGTTAAACCCACTAAAACAGTAATAACAGTGGAATAACAGCAACAAAACAAGCAGTTAAACCCACTAAAACAGTAATAACAGTGGAATAACCGCAACAAAACAACCAGTTAAACCCACTAAAACAGTAATAACAGTGGAATAACCGCAACAAAACAACCAGTTAAACCCACTAAAACAGTAATAACAGTGGAATAACAGCAACAAAACAACCAGTTAAACCCACTAAAACAGTAATAACAGTGGAATAACAGCAACAAAACAACCAGTTAAACCCACTAAAACAGTAATAACAGTGGAATAACAGCAACAAAACAACCAGTTAAACCCACTAAAACAGTAATAACAGTGGAATAACCGCAACAAAACAACCAGTTAAACCACTAAAACAGTAATAACAGTGGAATAACCGCAACAAAACAACCAGTTAAACCCACTAAAACAGTAATAACAGTGGAATAACAGCAACAAAACAACCAGTTAAACCCACTAAAACAGTAATAACAGTGGAATAACCGCAACAAAACAACCAGTTAAACCCACTAAAACAGTAATAACAGTGGAATAACAGCAACAAAACAACCAGTTAAACCCACTAAAACAGTAATAACAGTGGAATAACCGCAACAAAACAACCAGTTAAACCCACTAAAACAGTAATAACAGTGGAATAACAGCAACAAAACAACCAGTTAAACCCACTAAAACAGTAATAACAGTGGAATAACAGCAACAAAACAACCAGTTAAACCCACTAAAACAGTAATAACAGTGGAATAACCGCAACAAAACAACCAGTTAAACCCACTAAAACAGTAATAACAGTGGAATAACAGCAACAAAACAACCAGTTAAACCCACTAAAACAGTAATAACAGTGGAATAACAGCAACAAAACAACCAGTTAAACCCACTAAAACAGTAATAACAGTGGAATAACAGCAACAAAACAACCAGTTAAACCCACTAAAACAGTAATAACAGTGGAATAACAGCAACAAAACAACCAGTTAAACCCACTAAAACAGTAATAACAGTGGAATAACAGCAACAAAACAACCAGTTAAACCCACTAAAACAGTAATAACAGTGGAATAACAGCAACAAAACAACCAGTTAAACCCACTAAAACAGTAATAACAGTGGAATAACAGCAACAAAACAACCAGTTAAACCCACTTAAAACAGTAATAACAGTGGAATAACAGCAACAAAACAACCAGTTAAACCCACTAAAACAGTAATAACAGTGGAATAACAGCAACAAAACAACCAGTTAAACCCACTAAAACAGTAATAACAGTGGAATAACAGCAACAAAACAACCTGTTAAACCCACTAAAACAGTAATAACAGTGGAATAACCGCAACAAAACAACCAGTTAAACCTACTAAAACAGTAATAACAGTGGAATAACCGCAACAAAACAACCAGTTAAACCCACTAAAACAGTAATAACAGTGGAATAACAGCAACAAAACAACCAGTTAAACCCACTAAAACAGTAATAACAGTGGAATAACCGCAACAAAACAACCAGTTAAACCCACTAAAACAGTAATAACAGTGGAATAACAGCAACAAAACAACCAGTTAAACCCACTAAAACAGTAATAACAGTGGAATAACAGCAACAAAACAACCAGTTAAACCCACTAAAACAGTAATAACAGTGGAATAACAGCAACAAAACAACCTGTTTAAACCCACTAAAACAGTAATAACAGTGGAATAACCGCAACAAAACAACCAGTTAAACCCACTAAAACAGTAATAACAGTGGAATAACAGCAACAAAACAACCAGTTAAACCCACTAAAACAGTAATAACAGTGGAATAACCGCAACAAAACAACCAGTTAAACCCACTAAAACAGTAATAACAGTGGAATAACAGCAACAAAACAACCAGTTAAACCCACTAAAACAGTAATAACAGTGGAATAACCGCAACAAAACAACCAGTTAAACCCACTAAAACAGTAATAACAGTGGAATAACAGCAACAAAACAACCAGTTAAACCCACTAAAACAGTAATAACAGTGGAATAACAGCAACAAAACAACCAGTTAAACCCACTAAAACAGTAATAACAGTGGAATAACCGCAACAAAACAACCAGTTAAACCCACTAAAACAGTAATAACAGTGGAATAACAGCAACAAAACAACCAGTTAAACCCACTAAAACAGTAATAACAGTGGAATAACAGCAACAAAACAACCAGTTAAACCCACTAAAACAGTAATAACAGTGGAATAACAGCAACAAAACAACCAGTTAAACCCACTAAAACAGTAATAACAGTGGAATAACAGCAACAAAACAACCAGTTAAACCCACTAAAACAGTAATAACAGTGGAATAACAGCAACAAAACAACCAGTTAAACCCACTAAAACAGTAATAACAGTGGAATAACAGCAACAAAACAACCAGTTAAACCCACTAAAACAGTAATAACAGTGGAATAACAGCAACAAAACAACCAGTTAAACCCACTAAAACAGTAATAACAGTGGAATAACAGCAACAAAACAACCAGTTAAACCCACTAAAACAGTAATAACAGTGGAATAACAGCAACAAAACAACCAGTTAAACCCACTAAAACAGTAATAACAGTGGAATAACAGCAACAAAACAACCTGTTAAACCCACTAAAACAGTAATAACAGTGGAATAACCGCAACAAAACAACCAGTTAAACCTACTAAAACAGTAATAACAGTGGAATAACCGCAACAAAACAACCAGTTAAACCCACTAAAACAGTAATAACAGTGGAATAACAGCAACAAAACAACCAGTTAAACCCACTAAAACAGTAATAACAGTGGAATAACCGCAACAAAACAACCAGTTAAACCCACTAAAACAGTAATAACAGTGGAATAACCGCAACAAAACAACCAGTTAAACCCACTAAAACAGTAATAACAGTGGAATAACCGCAACAAAACAACCAGTTAAACCCACTAAAACAGTAATAACAGTGGAATAACAGCAACAAAACAACCAGTTAAACCCACTAAAACAGTAATAACAGTGGAATAACAGCAACAAAACAACCAGTTAAACCCACTAAAACAGTAATAACAGTGGAATAACCGCAACAAAACAACCAGTTAAACCCACTAAAACAGTAATAACAGTGGAATAACAGCAACAAAACAACCAGTTAAACCCACTAAAACAGTAATAACAGTGGAATAACAGCAACAAAACAACCAGTTAAACCCACTAAAACAGTAATAACAGTGGAATAACAGCAACAAAACAACCAGTTAAACCCACTAAAACAGTAATAACAGTGGAATAACAGCAACAAAACAACCAGTTAAACCCACTAAAACAGTAATAACAGTGGAATAACAGCAACAAAACAACCAGTTAAACCCACTAAAACAGTAATAACAGTGGAATAACAGCAACAAAACAACCAGTTAAACCCACTAAAACAGTAATAACAGTGGAATAACAGCAACAAAACAACCAGTTAAACCCACTAAAACAGTAATAACAGTGGAATAACCGCAACAAAACAACCAGTTAAACCCACTAAAACAGTAATAACAGTGGAATAACAGCAACAAAACAACCAGTTAAACCCACTAAAACAGTAATAACAGTGGAATAACAGCAACAAAACAACCAGTTAAACCCACTAAAACAGTAATACAGTGGAATAACACCAGCACACAGAAGCAGTAGACTAATGATAAATGTACTAGAAAATAGTTTTACCCTAGCCTATAACCTACATGGCATAATTACGAATTATGATGCATGTTTATTATGAATAGGGAACCATAAATTGCAGGTAAAGTAAATCACATTGTATGATGATATTCCAATAGTTGTTGATCATGTATGTTAAATTGTAACCCCGATTTTATGAATGGAATTTTGACACGACAAAGAAAGATTGTTGCACTGCCATGTGTCTCCAGCTACACCAATACAACCTCATAAAAGTGACCAGCAAGACACGACCCACACCTCTAAACACACACACACACTACTGGACGGATCGAGCCTTGATCCACCAGAACCTACAAATCAACACACCAGACCCGCCGCGGTGAAGAGCAGACTGCCGCATCTCTGCTAGAACTGACGACATGACACGACATGACACAACCTGACAACTACCCGACAATACGTCTCTATCTCCATCCAGCGACGTCGCAGCATTCATTACACGACAAGCTCCCTAATGTCGCTTCAAGTGGTCACTCCGTGGTCGGGGAAACAATCCCAACCAACCAAGTAGTAGACATACGAAGAAAGGCTCCCATCGGGAGGTGATCAACGCGACATCCAGCGGAACAATCACCTAACTTAACTTACCAGATTTAAAGCGAGGGGCGAAACGGCTCGGAGAAAGTCCTCTAGTAATTGTCAGTATGTTGTTTTTTAGATGGTCTTCCTCTCATCACCACCACTGAGAATGACTAGGGTGAATGAACGTCAGATAGAGCACAGTAAGTTGAAGTGTCAGATTACATGGGCCATTCTATTCCCAGACGGCCATGCTTGGTGGTCAGGAAGAAAATGTGTCGCGGATTACAGCCAGGAGCCTCTTAGCGCTACACGGCCTTATTTCATTATATAACGGGATATCTAAACCTAGACGTATTTACTGATCATAGTGGTTCATCATTTTTAGGAATAGGATATTGTATTTGTGAAAAATGGTTAATAAATAAACCCCAGTATATATATACATGAAATGTATACATACAGTAAATATAAACCATATACTCTGTGACACAGAAACGTTTACCACCCTTTAAAGCACCGTATGTTATCCTTATCTACAAGATATTTTTGACATATTATTATTAATATTACTATGATTATATCATTGATATTATTACTCTCCAATGCTCCGCTTCATGGATATGGACACGGGTTCCGTGTTTTCCTGGTGGCAGTCTCTGATGGAAAGGTCTGAATAACAAAGGGGTTTCTCTTTTGGGCAAACACCGTCCTCTCTCCTCCTCCCTCCTCTCTCCTCCTCTCCTCCTCTCTCCTCCGTGACCCGGACACCGACAAGTGGTCGAGGAGGGTGTCAGCTCGTTAGTAGGGGAACGTGAGAGTGCGCTCCTCTCATCTTTCATCCAGGATACCATAGAGGAAGAGGTGAAGCGACAGGGACAACGGTGACCAAAAGTCAGGCATTTCCAGCAGGTGGCGGTTTTTCGTTTATTCTGCTCACCATGCTAGTTTTTGTATGGAGGTCAATGGTTGTCGAATTTGATTAACCAAAAATGTAATGGCTTTTTTGCTACTTGTGGCTTATTTGTTCGAATAGAAGTTTCGTAATGCTTCCAATTGACTAATTCATCCCCCCTCCTCTCCCCTGTAACTATTCCCCAGGTCGTTGCTGTAAATGAGAATATGTTCTCAGTCAATGTACCTGGTAAAATAAGGGAACACTTTATATCTGAGTTTTGGCTGTTGTTCACAGGCCTATCTGCCCTCTCATTGGCTGGAATAGCCAATATAATGGATCCTCTGTGAGGATACTCATGTATCATATGCAGAAGAGTTTGGAAATCTGCCACACTCCCTTTGAATCGGTTTTGTTTTGTCAGAGGAGAAATACATGCCACGTTTAAAAACAATATGCTATTTGTTTTAGCTATATAATGTATTGTATTACACAACTAACTTCATTTGCAAACAATTTATTTTGGGATCCACCCCTGCAAACATAATTTATTTTGGGATCCACCCTTGTAAACATCATTTATTTTGGGATCCACCCCTGTAAACATCATTTATTTTGGGATCCACCCCTGTAAACATCATTTATTTTGGGATCCACCCTTGTAAACATCATTTATTTTGGGATCCAGCCCTGTAAACATAATTTATTTTGGGATCCACCTTGTAAACATAATTTATTTTGGGATCCACCCCTGCAAACAATTTATTTTGGGATCCACCCCTGCAAACATAATTTATTTTGGGATCCACCCTTGTAAACATCATTTATTTTGGGATCCACCCCTGTAAACATCATTTATTTTGGGATCCACCCCTGTAAACATCATTTATTTTGGGATCCACCCTTGTAAACATCATTTATTTTGGGATCCAGCCCTGTAAACATAATTTATTTTGGGATCCACCCTTGTAAACATCATTTATTTTGGGATCCAGCCCTGTAAACATAATTTATTTTGGGATCCACCCTTGTAAACATTTATTTTGGTATCCAGCCCTGTAAACATAATTTATTTTGGTATCCTGGCCTGTAAACATAATTTGTCCCGGTACTTCCTGTATACGGCCTCGTTACTGTTATTTTATTGTTGCTCTTTGATTATTAGTTATTTTTCTATTTTCTTATTTTTTCAGTTGTATTTTTATTTATTTCTTGTTTACTTCAAGAATTACTATTTTTTCTTAAAACTGCATTGTTGGTTAAGGGCTTGTTAGTCAGCATTTCACTGTAAGGTCTACTCCTGTTGTATTGTTGGTTAAGGGCTTGTTAGTAAGCATTTCACTGTAAGGTCTACACCGGTTGTATTGTTGGTTAAGGGCTTGTTAGTAAGCATTTCACTGTAAGGTCTACACCTGTTGTATTGTTGGTTAAGGGCTTGTTAGTAAGCATTTCACTGTAAGGTCTACACCTGTTGTATTGTTGGTTAAGGGCTTGTTAGTAAGCATTTCACTGTAAGGTCTACACCTGTTGTATTGTTGGTTAAGGGCTTGTTAGTAACCATTTCACTGTAAGGTCTACACCTGTTGTATTGTTGGTTAAGGGCTTGTTAGTAAGCATTTCACTGTAAGGTCTACACCTGTTGTATTGTTGGTTAAGGGCTTGTTAGTAATCATTTCACTGTAAGGTCTACACCTGTTGTATTGTTGGTTAAGGGCTTGTTAGTAACCATTTCACTGTAAGGTCTACACCTGTTGTATTGTTGGTTAAGGGCTTGTTAGTAAGCATTTCACTGTAAGGTCTACACCTGTTGTATTGTTGGTTAAGGGCTTGTTAGTAAGCATTTCACTGTAAGGTCTACACCTGTTGTATTGTTGGTTAAGGGCTTGTTAGTAATCATTTCACTGTAAGGTCTACACCTGTTGTATTGTTGGTTAAGGGCTTGTTAGTAATCATTTCACTGTAAGGTCTACACCTGTTGTATTGTTGGTTAAGGGCTTGTTAGTAATCATTTCACTGTAAGGTCTACACCTGTTGTATTGTTGGTTAAGGGCTTGTTAGTAACCATTTCACTGTCAGGTCTACACCTGAAATCTGTCAAATGAATTGAGATTGGAAGGCAATTATCGCTAGTAGAACTGTTTACAATACACCATCCCATCCTCTTACCTGTTATTCCTGTACACTGGGTGTAAACTGATGACATCATTGTTGACTGAGCGGTAGAAGGCTGGTCAACAAACACACAGACACAGACGTACACACACACACACACACACAGTGAAGAGAGCCAGTCAATCAGGAAGAGAGGGATAGCCAAAAATAAAAGAAGAGTGGATCGTTTGACAAGAGGGTATTCTACACCCTAAGAGGACATGAGGGTATTCTACACCCTAAGAGGACATGAGGGTATTCTACACCCTAAGAGGACATGAGGGTATTCTACACCCTAAGAGGACATGAGGGTATTCTACACCCTAAGAGGACATGAGGGTATTCTACACCCTAAGAGGACATGAGGGTATTCTACACCCTAAGAGGACATGAGGGTATTCTACACCCTAAGAGGACATGAGGGTATTCTACACCCTAAGAGGACATGAGGGTATTCTACACCCTAAGAGGACATGAGGGTATTCTACACCCTAAGAGGACATGAGGGTATTCTACACCCTAAGAGGATATGAGGGTATTCTACACCCTAAGAGGATATGAGGGTATTCTACACCCTAAGAGGATATGAGGGTATTCTACACCCTAAGAGGATATGAGGGTATTAGGGTATTCTACACCCTAAGAGGATATGAGGGTATTCTACACCCTAAGAGGATATGAGGGTATTAGGGTATTCTACACCCTAAGAGGATATGAGGGTATTCTACACCCTAAGAGGATATGAGGGTATTAGGGTATTCTACACCCTAAGAGGATATGAGGGTATTAGGGTATTCTACACCCTAAGAGGATATTAGGGTATTCTACACCCTAAGAGGATATGAGGGTATTCTACACCCTAAGAGGATATGAGGGTATTCTACACCCTAAGAGGATATGAGGGTATTCTACACCCTAAGAGGATATGAGGGTATTCTACACCCTAAGAGGATATGAGGGTATTAGGGTATTCTACACCCTAAGAGGATATGAGGGTATTAGGGTATTCTACACCCTAAGAGGATATGAGGGTATTCTACACCCTAAGAGGACATGAGGGAATTCTACACCCTAAATGGACATGAGGGAATTCTACACCCTAAGAGGACATGAGGGAATTCTACACCCTAAGAGGACATGAGGGAATTCTACACCCTAAGAGGACATGAGGGAATTCTACACCCTAAGAGGACATGAGGGAATTCTACACCCTAAGAGGACATGAGGGAATTCTACACCCTAAGAGGACATGAGGGAATTCTACACCCTAAAAAAAGAGGGTTCTTCAAGGGTACAGATTAGAAAAGGGTTCTTTCCTCTCTTAGTGATAATTAAACTGTAGGGGCGGCAGCTCCTTTGAATATTTTGGGGCGTGGTGTGTAACCATGGGAGTGAGTGTCATTACAGTTTATTACATATTCTATTACATATTATACATGACTATTGCCAGTGATGGTGTTTTCTGAAAGACTCATGTATGGTCCTGTGTCAATTCAGAAGAGTTGACTGAATCAGTGGTTCTCAAATCTCCCCTCAGGGAACCCCAGCTGTTCCAGAGCTAGCACACCTGATACAACTAGTTAATTATTAACACAATAATAACACCTATGGAATTTCAACAGTATAATATGGATAAACATAATAGAAAACCCAGTACGGTTCTTTAAAGGGATCTACAACGAACCTTTCAGATTGGTTCTATAAATAACCTTTTTCATTCTCCATAAAGATTCTATAAAGAACAATAAAAAAGGGATCTATATTGTAACCATAGCAGAACCCTTTTTGGTGCTGTATAAAACCTTTTATTAATGGTTCTTCATAGAACCTTAGGAAATGGTTTATTATAGCACCATACAGGTTCCATTTAGAACCTTATGAGCATGGTTCTTTATAAAACCTTTTACAAAAAGGTTATATTTAGCACCAAAAAGGTTTACATGCGGTTACAAACCAAATAACCCTTATTTGGCACTATATAGAAAACAATGTGTGTATTATAGCATCATTCATTCTCATTAGAGCAGAGAGGGAGAGAGACGGGTGGGGAGGGAAGGAGAAAGGGAGGGAGGGAGAGGGAGGGAGAGAAGGAGGGAGGGATAGTGAATTGTGGATTGGGAGGGAGAGAGAGAGAGAGAGAGAGGGAGGAAGGGATAGAGAGGGAAGGAGGGATAAAGAGGGAGAGAGATCGAGGGATAGAGAAATGGAGAGAGGGAGGGAGGGATAGAGAAGCATAAAGATAATGGGAGAGAGCAGATGTATGAGGGGGTCTACCATGGGACAGCTTCTAGAAGTGGTGAGAGGCCTCCCTCTATGATTTCTCCCATCCTCTGCTTTTCCCTTCTCTTTTCTTCCATCTTTTCAGCAAGAGAGGGTTAGCGTGTGTGTGTGTGTGTGTGTGTAGCAGATAGCAGATAAAGCAGGCTGCCTTGCCCACATGCTGGTTTGCTTTGGAGAGTGGCGAGGCAATCAATGTGTGCTCACAAAGGCGGAAGAGCATTCAGAAAGCCAACTGTTCCCTCAGGCCATGGGGAGTAATGGGGGGGTAGAGAGTGAGAGGGTTAGAGAGAGAGTGGTAGCAAGAGAGAGAACGAGAGAGAGAGAGCGAGAGAGAGAATGAGAGAGAGAGAGCGAGAGAGGAGAGAGGCCGAGAGAAAGAAAGAAAGAAATAGAGAGAGAGAGAGAGAGAGAGACGGGCATGAGGTGACAACATGTTTTCCTGAGGGGAAATAATATCCGTCGGGGGACATTATGTCAGAAGCCAAAAACATTGAAATACATTGAAATACATGTAAATAGCAACCCTGCTAGCACATTTGGTTCCTTCGAAGTTGTGGGAAAGTACGTTTTTAGTTTCCCATTGGTTCTGGGAATGAAGCCAGGAGTTTCCTGACCGGTAAAACTAAAGGTTTTTTTAACATTCTGAGAATGGAAATGAACATTTCACTTACTTTTTTGGTTCCAGGGAGGTTCTGAGAACGTTTTACTATGGTTCCCTGACAATTTTCCTGGAACCTTCCTAGACATGTTATTATCTGGTACTCCCTGTATATAGCCATGTTATTACCTGGTTTCCCTGTATATAGCCATGTTATTACCTGGTACTCCCTGTATATAGCCATGTTATTACCTGGTTTCCCTGTATATAGCCATGTTATTACCTGGTACTCCCTGTATATAGCCATGTTATTACCTGGTTTCCCTGTATATAGCCATGTTATTACCTGGTACTCCCTGTATATAGCCATGTTATTACCTGGTTTCCCTGTATATAGCCATGTTATTACCTGGTACTCCCTGTATATAGCCATGTTATTACCTGGTTTCCCTGTATATAGCCATATTACTACCTGGTACTTCCTGTATATAGCCATGTTATTACCTGGTTTCCCTGTATATAGCCATGTTATTATCTGGTACTCCCTGTATATAGCCATGTTATTACCTGGTACTCCCTGTATATAGCCATGTTATTACCTGGTACTCCCTGTATATAGCCATGTTATTACCTGGTACTCCCTGTATATAGCCATGTTATTACCTGGTTTCCCTGTATATAGCCATGTTATTACCTGGTACTCCCTGTATATAGCCATGTTATTACCTGGTTTCCCTGTATATAGCCATGTTATTACCTGGTACTCCCTGTATATAGCCATGTTATTACCTGGTTTCCCTGTATATAGCCATGTTATTACCTGGTACTCCCTGTATATAGCCATGTTATTACCTGGTTTCCCTGTATATAGCCATGTTATTACCTGGTACTCCCTGTATATAGCCATGTTATTACCTGGTTTCCCTGTATATAGCCATATTACTACCTGGTACTTCCTGTATATAGCCATGTTATTACCTGGTTTCCCTGTATATAGCCATGTTATTATCTGGTACTCCCTGTATATAGCCATGTTATTACCTGGTACTCCCTGTATATAGCCATGTTATTACCTGGTACTCCCTGTATATAGCCATGTTATTACCTGGTTTCCCTGTATATAGCCATGTTATTACCTGCTACTCCCTGTATATAGCCATGTTATTATCTGGTACTCCCTGTATATAGCCATGTTATTACCTGGTACTTCCTGTATATAGACATGTTATTATCTGGTACTCCCTGTATATAGCCATGTTATTACCTGGTACTTCCTGTATATAGACATGTTATTATCTGGTACTTCCTGTATATAGACATGTTATTACCTAGTACTCTCTGTATATAGACATGTTATTACCTGGTACTCCCTGTATATAGCCATGTTATTACCTGGTTTCCCTGTATATATCCATGTTATTATCTGGTACTTACTGTATATAGCCATGTCATTACCTGGTACTCCCTGTATATAGCCATGTTATCACCTGGTACTCCCTGTATATAGCCATGTTATTACCTGGTACTTACTGTATATAGCCATGTTATCATCTGGTACTTACTGTATATAGCCATGGTATTATCTGGTACTTACTGTATATTGCCATGTTATTATCTGGTACTTACTGTATATAGCCATGTTATTATCTGGTACTTACTGTATATAGCCATGTTATTATCTGATACTTACTGTATATTGCCATGTTATTATCTGGTACTTACTGTATATTGCCATGTTATTATCTGGTACTTACTGTATATAGCCATGTTATTATCTGGTACTTACTGTATATAACCATGTTATTATCTGGTACTTACTGTATATAGCCATGTTATTATCTGATACTTACTGTATATTGCCATGTTATTATCTGGTACTTACTGTATATTGCCATGTTATTATCTGGTACTTACTGTATATAGCCATGTTATTATCTGGTACTTACTGTATATAACCATGTTATTATCTGGTACTTACTGTATATAGCCATGTTATTATCTGGTACTTACTGTATATAGCCATGTTATTATCTGGTACTTACTGTATATTGCCATGTTATTATCTGGTATTTACTGTATATAGCCATGTTATTATCTGGTACTTACTGTATATAGCCATGTTATTATCTGGTACTTACTGTATATAGCCATGTTAGTATCTGGTACTTACTGTATATTGCCATGTTATTACCTGGTACTTACTGTATATTGCCATGTTATTATCTGGTACTTACTGTATATAGCCATGTTATTATCTGGTACTTACTGTATATTGCCATGTTATTACCTGGTACTTACTGTATATTGCCATGGTATTATCTGGTACTTACTGTATATTGCCATGTTATTACCTGGTACTTACTGTATATAGCCATGTTATTATCTGGTACTTACTGTATATAGCCATGTTATTATCTGGTACTTACTGTATATAGCCATGTTATTATCTGGTACTTACTGTATATTGCCATGTTATTATCTGGTATTTACTGTATATAGCCATGTTATTATCTGGTACTTACTGTATATAGCCATGTTATTATCTGGTACTTACTGTATATTGCCATGGTATTATCTGGTACTTACTGTATATAGCCATGGTATTATCTGGTACTTACTGTATATTGCCATGTTATTATCTGGTACTTACTGTATATAGCCATGTTATTATCTGGTACTTACTGTATATTGCCATGGTATTATCTGGTACTTACTGTATATTGCCATGGTATTATCTGGTACTTACTGTATATTGCCATGTTATTCTGAGTCGTTATCTTTATTTATTCCTTGTGTCTGTTTATATTCATTTGATTTTCGGTAAGTAAACATTTCACTGTTAGTCTACACCTGTTGTTTACAAACCGTGTGACAAATACATTTTGATTTGATTGATTTGATTCCACTTACTGTTTGGATAGCTATTGTAATGTGTGAAGAATCTATAAAGGATTTGCATGGATTTATAGAATATATAATCATTATGACAAATATAACATCAGATTTTCTGATGAGCATCCAATCAATCATAAACAAAAGGAGCAAGTCAGATTAAGTCAGTCGTATTTTCATCATATATTTCAAGACAGATTACGTTGAAGTCAGTTTTATTTTCATCATATATTTCAAGACAGATTACATTGAAGTCAGTTGTATTTTCATCATATATTTCAAGACAGATTACGTTGAAGTCAGTTGTATTTTCATCATATATTTCAAAACAGATTACATTGAAGTCAGTTGTATTTTCATCATATATTTCAAGACAGATTACATTGAAGTCAGTTGTATTTTCATCATATATTTCAAGACAGATTACGTTGAAGTCAGTTGTATTTTCATCATATATTTCAAAACAGATTACATTGAAGTCAGTTGTATTTTCATAATATATTTCAAGACAGATTACGTTGAAGTCAGTTGTATTTTCATCATATATTTCAAGACAGATTACGTTGAAAAAATGTATCTAACAGATTGACCAATTGACACAATCAGTGTAGTCTGTTGTGGTCTCATAGCTTCTCACAATTTCTTATCAATGTTGTGATATGAGGAAGTTTCTAGGAAGTTGAGGGAGTTACCATAGAAATAGAATGACTAGAATAGAACAAATATAATTATATTGTAGTCAATTTCGTGGTGCAACCAGAGAACTAGAATGAGATTGCATGTCTATAGGTGCAACACCCTGTATGTGTCATGGTTCCACCAGTCATCAGAGGGCAGCAGAGACCGTCTTGGAGACATTAACGACACTCAGGTGTGTTCTATTAGTCCTTATGATTTCCCTGTTAAGAGAGGTGTGCTTTCTGTTGTTCTTTGCAGAAGCTTGAATTGTTTGCTGTGCGTGCGTGCGTGCGTGCGTGCGTGCGTGCGTGCGTGCGTGCGTGCGTGCGTGCGTGCGTGTTATTTATCATTTTATCAGTTAGCATGGAGGGCAGCAGAGCAGTAGTCCTGTTATTTATCAGTTAGCATGGAGGGCAGCAGAGCAGTAGTCCTGTTATTTATCAGTTAGCATGGAGGGCAGCAGAGCAGTAGTCCTGTTATTTATCAGTTAGCATGGAGGGCAGCAGAGCAGTAGTCCTGTTATTTATCAGTTAGCATGGAGGGCAGCAGAGCAGTAGTCCTGTTATTTATCAGTTAGCATGGAGGGCAGCAGAGCAGTAGTCCTGTTATTTATCAGTTAGCATGGAGGGCAGCAGAGCAGTAGTCCTGTTATTTATCAGTTAGCATGGAGGGCAGCAGAGCAGTAGTCCTGTTAGTTATCAATCAAATCAAAAGTTTATTTGTCATGTGCGTCGAATACAACAGGTGTAGACCTTACAGTGAAATGGTTACTAACAAGCCCTTAACCAACAATACAACAGGTGTAGACCTTACAGTGAAATGCTTACTAACAAGCCCTTAACCAACAATACAACAGGTGTAGACCTTACAGTGAAATGCTGACTAACAAGCTCTTAACCAACAATACAACAGGTGTAGACCTTACAATGAAATGTATATATAGAGGTGGTACTGGTACAGAGTCAATGTGAGGAGGCTATATACAGGTGGTACCAGTACAGAGTCAATGTGAGGAGGCTATATACAGGTGGTACCAGTACAGAGTCAATGTGAGGAGGCTATATACAGGTGGTACCGGTACAGAGTCAATGTGAGGAGGCTATATACAGGAAGTACCAGTACAGAGTCAATGTGAGGAGGCTATATACAGGTGGTACCGGTACAGAGTCAATGTGAGGAGGCTATATACAGGTGGTACCGGTACAGAGTCAATGTGAGGAGGCTATATACAGGTGGTACCAGTACAGAGTCAATGTGAGGAGGCTATATACAGGAAGTACCAGTACAGAGTCAATGTGAGGAGGCTATATACAGGTGGTACCAGTACAGAGTCAATATGAGGAGGCTATATAAGGGTGGTACCAGTACAGAGTCAATGTGAGGAGGCTATATACAGGTGGTACCAGTACAGAGTCAATGTGAGGAGGCTATATACAGGTGGTACCAGTACAGAGTCAATGTGTGGAGGCTATATACAGGTGGTACCAGTACAGAGTCAATGTGAGGAGGCTATATACAGGTGGTACCAGTACAGAGTCAATGTGTGGAGGCTATATACAGGTGGTACCAGTACAGAGTCAATGTGAGGAGGCTATATACAGGTGGTACCGGTACAGAGTCAATGTGAGGAGGCTATATACAGGAAGTACCAGTACAGAGTCAATGTGAGGAGGCTATATACAGGAAGTACCAGTACAGAGTCAATGTGCGGGGGCACCGGTTATTCGGGCTAATTGAGGTAATATGTACATGTAGGTAAAGTGACTATTCATAGATAATAAACAGAGAGTAGCAGCAGCGTTTAAGAGAGTGGGGCAGGACACTAGCCATTTGATTACCTGATCAGGAGTCTTATGGCTTGGTGGTAGAAGCTGTTGAGAAGCCTTTTGGACCTAGACTTGGCGCTCCGGTACCGCTTGCCGTGCGGTAGCAGAGAGAACAGTTTATGACTAGGGTGTCTGGATTCTGACAATTTATAGGACCTTCTTCTGACACCGCCTGGTATAGAGGTCCTGGATGGCAGGAAGCTTGGCCCCAGTGATGAACTTGGCCGTACCCACTACCCTCTGTAGTGCCTTGCGGTCGGAGGCCGAGCCGTTGCCATACCAGGCAGTGATGCAACCAGTGGTACTGTACATGTAAACAGGCAACAAGCTGCACAAACAGCAGCCATGAACAGCAACCATGAACAGCAGCACCTGACAGACATGTTGAAAGGTAAACCAACAGTTCCAGCGCTGACTCTCAGTGACTACCTGTTCACTCACAATCTCAATCTACACACACACACTTGTCTGTAAATACAGGCTTAGGGAGTATGGTTTAATACAGACACACAATAACATTACGTTCATGGAGTCTATGAATGAAAAGGAGAAATAAGCACTTGTAAGTGTACATACAGACACACAGGCACACACAATGTAAACTGTATGAAAAGTCAAATACTCTCACAAAGGTACAACATATATGGTTCTATTTTCTTTACACACATTTAAAACATTTTCTTTTTAATTTAAAAATAATAATATTTTAAACCCGATTCTTTGGTACGTTTTTAAATAACGTAAAATACAGCTCACTTTAGGTTATAGTTCCCTGGTTGGTATTTGAGTTGGGAAAATCAAATTGGGTATGTTCATTTAAACCAGTGGTTCCGAAAGTGTGGTATTTTATTGTTCGAGTCACTCAAATATCACATGAATAAACATTAGACACTTATTTTTAGAATTGCAAGAACATTTGCTTTAAAACGACAACATTTTCTCTCAACCAACAAGAGGGATGTTCCCCGATGCTGGAAGGGGGACGAAGTGAACAAGTTAGTTTAAACAACACGTTATTTCACATAGTCACTATACTGTAGATGCTTGTTTGAGTATCTGATGACATCTACAAGGAACGACCTCAGTGAAAACGCTAAAGGATCATTGACCATGACATGCATTGCAGCAGACGGTGGTTTCAAATGACAGTTTGTAGCAGAGGAATGGCTAACTCTTGAATGATATTCCCTACAGAGTGCACTAGATTTGGGCTAGGGTTAAAATGTGTTCACTATATAGGGAATAGGGGGCCATTTGGGCTATGGACGGCCCG
>CM042386.1:2666284-2698784 GCA_023634145.1 Thymallus thymallus | reverse complement strand
TCTCTGTTAATTACGCAGAAATAATGCGGTACGACTCGAGCTTCGCCATCAGCTGGACGACGGTGTCCCTTTTTGGTCAGTCAGTGGAGGAAAGGGAGAGGAGGGATGTTGAGAGGCGGACCTCAGTCTGCTGCTCTCTCCCTCCACTGAGACTGACCTTCAGATGCTGGAACCATCAAATTATGTAAATGTATGCTCACTCAGCTGTGCCTCACAAGTGATACAACAACTGATCTATTTCCAGTGTGATGATATACAGTGGGGAGAACAAGTATTTGATACACTGCCGATTTTGCAGGTTTTCCCACTTACAAAGCATGTAGAAGTCTGTAATTTTTATCATAGGTACTCTTCAACTGTGAGTGACGGAATCTAAAACAAAAATCCAGAAAATCACATTGTATGATTTTTAAGTAATTAATTTGCATTTTATTGCATGACATAAGTATTTGATACATCAGAAAAGCAGAACTTAATATTTGGTAGAGAAACCTTTGTTTGCAATTACAGAGACATACGTTTCCTGTAGTTCTTGACCAGGTTTGCACACACTGCAGCAGGGATTTTGGCCCACTCCTCCATCCAGATCCTTCAGGTTTCGGGGCTGTCGCTGGGCAATACGGACTTTCAGCTCCCTCCAAAGATTTTCTATTGGGTTCAGGTCTGGAGACTGGCTAGGCCACTCCAGGACCTTGAGATGCTTCTTACGGAGCCACTCCTTAGTTGCCCTGGCTGTGTGTTTCGGGTCGTTGTCATGCTGGAAGACCCAGCCACGACCCATCTTCAATGCTCTTACTGAGGGAAGGAGGTTGTTGGCCAAGATCTCGCGATACATGCCCCATCCATCCTCCCCTCAATACGGTGCAGTCGTCCTGTCCCCTTTGCAGAAAAGCATCCCCAAAGAATGATGCTTCCACCTCCATGCTTCACGGTTGGGATGGTGTTCTTGGGGTTGTACTCATCCTTCTTCTTCCTCCAAACACGGCGAGTGGAGTTTAGACCAAAAAGCTCTATTTTTGTCTCATCAGACCACATGACCTTCTCCCATTCCTCCTCTGGATCATCCAGATGGTCATTGGCAAACTTTAGACGGGCCTGGACATGCGCTGGCTTGAGCAGGGGGACCTTGCGTGCGCTGCAGGATTTTAATCCATGACGGCGCAGTGTGTTACTAATGGTTTTCTTTGAGACTGTGGTCCCAGCTCTCTTCAGGTCATTGACCAGGTCCTGCCGTGTAGTTCTGGGCTGATCCCTCACCTTCCTCATGATCATTGATGCCCCACGAGGTGAGATCTTGCATGGTGCCCCAGACCAAAGGAGATTGACCGTCATCTTGAACTTCTTCCATTTTCTAATAATTGCGCCAACAGTTGTTGCCTTCTCACCAAGCTGCTTGCCTATTGTCCTGTAGCCCATCCCAGCCTTGTGCAGGTCTACAATTTTATCCCTGATGTCCTTACACAGCTGTTTGATTGAGTGTGTGGAGTCCGTTTGATTGAGTGTGTGGACAGGTGTCTTTTATACAGGTAACGAGTTCAAACAGGTGAAGTTAATACAGGTAATGAGTGGAGAACAGGAGGACTTCTTAAAGAAAAACTAGCAGGTCTGTGAAAGCCGGAATTCTTACTGGTTGGTAGGTGATCAAATACTTATGTCATGCAATAAAATGCAAATTTATTATTTTAAAATCATACAATGTGATTTTCTGGATTCCGTCTCTCACAGTTGAAGTGTACCTATGATAAAAATTACAGACCTCTACATGCTTTGTAAGTAGGAAAAGCTGCAAAATCGGCAGTGTATCAAATACTTGTTCTCCCCACTGTACCTCACATTACTTTATCACATTATTTAAAAATGGTCCGAACAACAATGCATTGGGAGGGCAATTCAAGCAAAGTCTATATGCGGTGATAATGTATTGGGCCTATAGCGTATTGCACAAACCTCATTGCTACAGAATGGTTTTTAATTGGTTCAAATGTTACATAGGCTTATGTTTTTTAAGTCAGTTTAAATAAAAATCTGAGCGGTAAATCTCGGTTTGCATTTTCACTCAGAAAGTGATCTTGACTCAGAAAAGGTTGGTGACGACTGATGAAGATGAAGAGGAGGAGACAGGTTAAATAAGGATTCTTATGCCTTGAGACAAATGAGACATGGATTTCGTGTGTGTGCCATTCAGAGGGTAAATGGGCAAGACAAAATATTTAAGTGCCTTTGAACGGGGTCTGGTAGTAGGTGCCAGGCGCACCGGTTTGCGTCAAGAACTGCAACACTGCTGGGTTTTTCACGCTCAACAGTTTACCGTGTGTATCTAGAATGGTTCACCACCAAAAGGACATCCAGCCAACTTGACACAACTGTGTCAAGTTGGGTTAGGGTTAGGGTTAGGGTCAACATGGAATGCTTTCGACACCTTGTAGAGTCCATGCCCCAACAAATTGAAGCTGTTCTGAGGACAAAAGGGGATTCAACTCAATATCCTAACATTTGGAATACTCAGTGTTTTTTTGTTTTTTTTGCAAATGTCAAAAAAAATAAAAAACATAAATACCTTATTTACATAAGTATTACAACCTTTTGCCTTGAGACTCGAAATTGAGCTCAGGTGCATCCTGTTTCCATTGATCATCCTTGAGATGGACTCCAATCAAGTTGTAGAAACACCTGTGGTAAATTCAATTGATTGGAAATGATTTGGAAAGGTACACACCTGTCTATATAAGGTCCCACAGTTGACAGTGTACGTCAGAGCAAAAACAAAGCCATGAGGTCGAAGGAATCGTTCGTAGAGCTTAGAGACAGGATTGTGTCGAGGCACAGATCTGGGGAAGGAGGATCCCCAAGAACACAGTGACCTCCATCATTCTTAAATGGAACCACCAAGACTCTTCTTAGAGCTGGCCAAACTGAGCAATCGGGGGAGAAGGGCCTTGGTCATGGAGGTGACCAAGAACCTGATGGTCACTCTGACAGAGCTCCAGAGTTCCTCTGTGGAGATGGGAGAACCTTACAGACCATCTCTGCAGCACTCCACCAATCAGGCCTTTATGATTGAAGCCACTCCTCGGTAAACGGCACATGACAGCCTGCTTGGAGTTTGCCAAAAGGCACCTAAAGACTCTCAGACCATGGGAAACAAGATTCTCTGCTCTGATGAAACCAAGATTGAACTCTTTGGCCTGAATGCCAAGCGCCACGTCAGGAGGAAACTTGGCACCATCTCTACAGTGAAGCGTGGTGGTGGCATCATCATGCTGTGGGGATGTACTTCAGGGACTGGGAGGCTAGTCAGGATTGAGGGAAAGATGAACGGAGCAAAGTACAGAGAGATCCTTGATGAAAACCTGCTCCAGAGCACTCAGGACCTCAGACTGGGCCCCTTTCTCTCCATCTCCACCAGCTGATTAAAACCTTTTTGTGATCCTACTTATCACTTCCTGTATGTATTGTTTGACATATCTCATATATACCCCTGACCTATCTTTGAACCCAACACATTCATCTCTATCTCTAGACCTCTAGCATTCAGTGGTTATCCTCGCTCACCCATGTCAACTATCTTCTGTTAGTCTTTCAGTGTGGGGGACGCAAGGACTCGAGTCAAGGTAAACTGTCAACATACACATGGGCCCTGGTGAAAACAACCAGCTATGGGCCCTGGTGAAAACAAGCAGCTATGGGCCCTGGTGAAAACAAGCAGCTATGGGCCCTGGTGAAAACAAGCAGCTATGGGCCCTGGTGAAAACAAGCAGTGCAGTACTTGTGTATAGGGTTCCATTGAAGATGCACTGCACCAGCCATTAGAGCAACAATGTACATCCACAAACCCCGAAGGCAATTACCATGACAACAGAAGGATTTGATCCACAGTAATTAGTATGGTTGAGTAAGAGAGATAGAAGGGAATTATGCCTCTTTGTGAGTGTGTGTGTGTGTGTGTGTGTGTGTGTGTGTGTGTGTGTGTGTGTGTGTGTGTGTTAGGCTAATTCATTCATCAGAATGATACAGTGAAACCAACAGGACTTCCATCCCACACTGTAACACCACAGTGATGTGGCTTCTTTCTCACCAGGCAAGGAACAACATTGATGAGTAGGGAACCTGCAGCTCACAGTGTCTATCCCAAATGGCCCCCTATTCCTTATATAGTGTAGGTGCCTGCCTGCCTGCCTGCCTGCCTGCCTGCCTGCCTGCCTGCCTGCCTGCCTGCCTGCCTGCCTGCCTGCCTGCCTGCCTGCCTGCCTGCCTGCCTGCCTGCCTGCCTGCCTCCTGCCTGCCTGCCTGCCTGCCTGCCTGCCTGCCTGCCTGCCTGCCTGCCTGCCTGCCTGCCTGCCTGCCTTCCTTCCTTCCTTCCTTCCTTCCGTAGGAGGCCTCACAGGTTGGTGTGATTGAGGAGGCCTCACAGGTTGGTGTGATTGAGGAGGGGGAGGGGAGATGTGGGGGAGGAGGGAGAGAGTTAGAGGAGGGAGGGAGAGAGTTAGAGGAGGGAGGGAGAGAGTTAGAGGAGGGAGGGAGAGAGTTAGAGGAGGGAGGGAGAGAGTTAGAGGAGGGAGGGAGAGAGAAGGGGAGGGAGTTAGAGGAGGGAGGGAGAGAGAAGGGGAGGGAGTTAGAGTAGGGGGAGGGGGGAGAGAGAGTTAGAGGAGGGAGAGGGGAGGGAGGGAGAGAAGGAGAGGAGAGGGAGGGAGAGAGTTAGAGGAGGGGGAGGGAGGGAGTTAGAGGAGGGGGAGGGGGAGGGAGTTAGATGAGGGGGAGGGAGGGAGGGATCGGTGAAGGTAAAGATAGTACCAGGGTCATCCCTTTACCATCAATAAAGCATCTGTGTCTGTGGAGCATCTCTGTAGTCAAGCAGGTTCCTAACTCCTAGTTCCTACCGCCTAGCTTCTAGTTCCTAGCTCCTATATCCTAGCTCAGGCAGCATTACACCACTGACTCCAGCCCCAGGTTATCGCTTTAAACACATAGCTTATTAGTATGTTCAAAAGTCATCTCTAAAGTTGGTAAAACCATTTATCTGGTTATGTAGTCACATAACAGCCTTCAATAACACAATACTTCATTATAATATACTGCCCAGCTGTTATGTCTCTTACATGAGGCTGAACTAGTAGAGGACCTGGACAACCAAGGCACCTCCTCTCTCTCTGTGGTCTCTCTCTGTGGTCTCTCTCTGTCTCTCTCTCTCTGTCTCTCTCTCTATGGTCTCTCTCTATCTCTCTCTCTGTGGTCTCTCTCTGTCTCTCTCTCTATGGTCTCTATCTCTCTCTCTGTGGTCTCTCTCTGTCTCTCTCTCTGTGGTCTCTGTCTCTCTCTCTGTGGTCTCTCTCTGTCTCTCTCTCTGTGGTCTCTCTCTGTCTCTCTCTCTATCTCTCTCTCTGTGGTCTCTCTCTGTCTCTCTCTCTGTGGTCTCTCTCTCTGTGGTCTCTCTCTCTGTGGTCTCTCTCTCTGTGGTCTCTCTCTGTCTCTCTCTCTGTGGTCTCTCTCTGTCTCTCTCTCTGTGGTCTCTCTCTGTCTCTCTCTCTGTGGTCTCTCTCTGTGGTCTCTCTCTCTGTGGTCTCTCTCTCTGTGGTCTCTCTCTGTCTCTCTCTCTGTGGTCTCTCTCTGTCTCTCTCTCTGTCTCTCTCTCTGTAGTCTCTCTCTGTGGTCTCTCTCTGTGGTCTCTCTCTGTGGTCTCTCTCTGTCTCTCTCTCTGTGGTCTCTCTCTGTCTCTCTCTCTGTGGTCTCTCTCTGTGGTCTCTCTCTGTGGTCTCTCTCTGTGGTCTCTGACACAGATTATTCCTGGATCAAATCAAGATTCTCTCTCTCTCTCTTCATTTCTAACATCATGATGGGCTCTATCTAGTAGGCTATTCAGTGGTTGCTTTCCAAATGGCACCCTATTCCCTATATAGCGCATTACTTTTGACCATGGGCCATATGGAATCTCATAGGGACCTGGTCAAAAGTAGTGCACTATATTGGAAATAGGGTGCCATTTGAGACGCATTTCAAGACGGTCGCTCTGCTCTAAGTCAGACCTGAATATGAGCAGAATGTTATCAACCTTTCATCTAAATCAAATCAAATTAGATTTGTCACATGCGCCGAATACAACGGGTGTAGACCTTACAGTGAAATGGTTACTAACAAGCCCTTAACCAACAATACAACAGGTGTAGACCTTACAGTGAAATGCTTACTAACAAGCCTTTAACCAACAATACAACAGGTGTAGACCTTACAGTGAAATGCTGACTAACAAGTCCTTAACCAACAATACAACAGGTGTAGACCTTACAGTGAAATGGTTACTAACAAGCCTTTAACCAACAATACAACAGGTGTAGACCTTACAGTGAAATGCTTACTAACAAGCCTTTAACCAACAATACAACAGGTGTAGACCTTACAGTGAAATGCTTACTAACAAGCCTTTAACCAACAATACAACAGGTGTAGACCTTACAATGAAATGCTTACTAACAAGCCTTTAACCAACAATACAACAGGTGTAGACCTTACAGTGAAATGCTGACTAACAAGCCTTTAACCAACAATACAACAGGTGTAGACCTTACAGTGAAATGCTTACTAACAAGCCCTTAACCAACAATACAACAGGTGTAGACCTTACAGTGAAATGGTTACTAACAAGCCTTTAACCAACAATACAACAGGTGTAGACCTTACAGTGAAATGGTTACTAACAAGCCCTTAACCAACAATACAACAGGTGTAGACCTTACAGTGAAATGCTTACTAACAAGCCCTTAACCAACAATACAACAGGTGTAGACCTTACAGTGAAATGCTTACTAACAAGCCCTTAACCAACAATACAACCGGTGTAGACCTTACAGTGAAATGCTTACTAACAAGCCCTTAACCAACAATACAACAGGTGTAGACCTTACAGTGAAATGCTTACTAACAAGCCCTTAACCAACAATACAACAGGTGTAGACCTTACAGTGAAATGCTTACTAACAAGCCCTTAACCAACAATACAACCGGTGTAGACCTTACAGTGAAATGCTGACTAACAAGCCCTTAACCAACAATACAACAGGTGTAGACCTTACAGTGAAATGCTGACTAACAAGCCCTTAACCAACAATACAACAGGTGTAGACCTTACAGTGAAATGCTTACTAACAAGCCCTTAACCAACAATACAACAGGTGTAGACCTTACAGTGAAATGCTTACTAACAAGCCCTTAACCAACAATACAACCGGTGTAGACCTTACAGTGAAATGCTTACTAACAAGCCCTTAACTAACAATACAACAGGTGTAGACCTTACAGTGAAATGCTGACTAACAAGCCCTTAACTAACAATACAACAGGTGTAGACCTTACAGTGAAATGCTGACTAACAAGCCCTTAACTAACAATACAACAGGTGTAGACCTTACAGTGAAATGCTGACTAACAAGCCCTTAACCAGCAATCAGTTCAAGAAATAGAGTTAAGAAAATATTTACTAAATAAAGAATAATAATAATAATAATTATGCCGTCCAGTATATAGTTCCTGGATGGCAGTAACAATGTATGCAGTAAGCAACAAATATACTAGGCTGTCACGACTCCCTGCGAGGCTGCCCTCTCTCCCTGTTCGGGCATGCTTCGGCGTTCGACGCCACCGGCCTTCTAGCCACTGCTGTTCCTTCTTTCATTTTCCATTGGTTTTGTCTTGTCACTCACACACCTGGTTTAGACCCCGTCATCAATCATGTTATATCTACCCTCTGCTCCTCATGTCCTTGTGTGTGATTGTTTTCATGTCCGTGGGTCGTGTTTCGCATGTTCTCGTATTCTCTGGGTGTTATCCCCGTGTTTTTGTTTCCGGGAAGTATCCCGTGTACTCTGGGTGTTTAAATTACCCGTGTTACTCTGTTGTGTATCTCGCATTCGACATTATTCCTGAGACTCATTGACGAGTCTTGAAATAAAGTTATTTGTTCTGGAATCATCCTCTCCTGCGCCTGACTCCGTCATATCCATTGTGACATGGGCAGGTAAAACAGACCCATTCTATGATCCACGCTGACTTTAAGACAAGCGATGTGATTACGTTAGTGATATTTAATCTGATTAAATGCACATTTCACCTCTCTACTCTCAGTCAATTATAAAACGTGCTGACTGCGATGTATCATGATGGGTTACTGACCGTCCTCTTGGTCCCAGGTGGGTAGGACATGAAACATAGTAGCTGAAATAAGAACTTTTCTGACATCTGTCAATGCATCACATCATCCAAACTAACTAGAGGAATCCTACAGAATATTACCTCACCTTTCAATATCCATTTCAAATCTAGGTTTTCAGCCATGGCTCTTTTGAATAACAGTACTTCTGTCTGACACAGAGTGATGTGAAACATAGGTATTGAATAGGTTTAAGTGAATTCCATGCTGTGTTTGGATAAGCATGGATTGCTACACTGCTCATATACTGTAGAGAACCCATAGGATTGTGTTTGGAGTATATTCCAGTGTTCAGAAACCTCTGAGGGGTTTCTAGTTCTTGGTGTAAATGCAGACCAGCTGGTGTGTTTGTGTGTGTGTGTGTGTGTGTGTGTGTGTGTGTGTGTGTGTGTGTGTGTGTGTGTGTGTGTGTGTGTGTGTGTGTGTGTGTGTGTGTGTGTGTGTGTGTGTGTGTGTGTGTGTGTGTGTGTGTGTGTGTGTGTGTGTGTGTGTGTGTTTAACTATACTTATGTATACAAGAATAGTAAACCAATACAAATTTTACAAACTGGACATGCTATTTCTAGGGGATTTAGGGTTAAGGTTAGAGTTAGGGTTAGAATTAGGTTTAGGAGATAGGGATAGGCTTAGGGTTAAGGTTTGGTTTTTGGGGAAGTTTGGTTTTTGTGTTCATTGAGAAGAGAAAATAGGATTTTGAATGGTTAGCAATTGTGTGTACCCACAAGGTTAGCGGTACAAGACAGTGTGTGTGTGTGTGTGTGAATGCAGGCCAGCTGGAAAGGCAAGAGGACATGAACCTGTCCTGCTTCACCAAGACAGTAAAAAAATGTTTTGTGTGTGTCAGAAAGAGAGAGAGACACCATTGACATCGATACCAGGCAGTGTCAGAGGAAGGCCTTAAAAATTCTCCAGCCACCCTAGTCATAGACTGTTCTCTCTGCAACCACACAGCAAGCGGTACCGGAGCGCCAAGTCTATGTCCAAAAGGCTCCTTAACCCCTTTAAGGGGTTAAGGAGACTTTACCTCTACCTACATGTACATATTACCTGCTGCTACTCTCTGTTTATTATCTATACATAGTCACTTTACCTACATGTACATATTACCTGCTGCTGCTCTCTGTTTATTATCTATACATAGTCACTTTACCTACATGTACATATTACCTGCTGCTGCTCTCTGTTTATTATCTATACATAGTCACTTTACCTACATGTACATATTACCTGCTGCTACTCTCTGTTTATCATCTATACATAGTCACTTTACCTACATGTACATATTACCTGCTGCTACTCTCTGTTTATTATCTATACATAGTCACTTTACCTACATGTACATATTACCTGCTGCTACTCTTTGTTTATTATCTATACATAGTCACTTTACCTACATGTACATATTACCTGCTGCTACTCTCTGTTTATCATCTATACATAGTCACTTTACCTACATGTACATATTACCTGCTGCTACTCTCTGTTTATCATCTATACATAGTCACTTTACCTACATGTACATATTACCTGCTGCTACTCTCTGTTTATTATCTATACATAGTCACTTTACCTACATGTACATATTACCTGCTGCTACTTTCTGTTTATTATCTATACATAGTCACTTTACCTACATGTACATATTACCTGCTGCTGCTCTCTGTTTATTATCTATACATAGTCACTTTAACAATACCTACATGAACATATTACCTGCTGCTACTCTCTGTTTATTATCTATACATAGTCACTTTACCTACATGTACATATTACCTGCTGCTACTCTCTGTTTATTATCTATACATAGTCACTTTACCTACATGTACATATTACCTGCTGCTACTCTCTGTTTATTATCTATACATAGTCACTTTACCTACATGTACATATTACCTGCTGCTGCTCTCTGTTTATTATCTATACATAGTCACTTTACCTACATGTACATATTACCTGCTGCTACTCTCTGTTTATTATCTATGTATAGTCACTTTACCTACATGTACATATTACCTGCTGCTACTCTCTGTTTATTATCTATACATAGTCACTTTACCTACATGTACATATTACCTGCTGCTACTCTCTGTTTATTATCTATGTATAGTCACTTTACCTACATGTACATATTACCTGCTACTACTCTCTGTTTATTATCTATACATAGTCACTTTACCTACATGTACATATTACCTGCTGCTACTCTCTGTTTATTATCTATACATAGTCACTTTACCTACATGTACATATTACCTGCTGCTACTTTCTGTTTATTATCTATACATAGTCACTTTACCTACATGTACATATTACCTGCTGCTACTCTCTGTTTATCATCTATACATAGTCACTTTACCTACATGTACATATTACCTGCTGCTACACTCTGTTTATCATCTATACATAGTCACTTTACCTACATGTACATATTACCTGCTGCTACTCTCTGTTTATTATCTATACATAGTCACTTTACCTACATGTACATATTACCTGCTGCTACTCTCTGTTTATTATCTATACATAGTCACTTTACCTACATGTACATATTACCTGCTGCAACTCTCTGTTTATCATCTATACATAGTCACTTTACCTACATGTACATATTACCTGCTGCTACTCTCTGTTTATTATCTATACATAGTCACTTTACCTACATGTACATATTACCTGCTGCTACTCTCTGTTTATTATCTATACATAGTCACTTTAACAATACCTACATGAACATATTACCTGCTGCTACTCTCTGTTTATTATCTATACATAGTCACTTTACCTACATGTACATATTACCTGCTGCTACTCTCTGTTTATCATCTATACATAGTCACTTTACCTACATGTACATATTACCTGCTGCTACTCTCTGTTTATTATCTATACATAGTAACTTTAACTATACCTACATGTACATATTACCTGCTGCTACTCTCTGTTTATTATCTATACATAGTCACTTTACCTACATGTACATATTACCTGCTGCTACTCTCTGTTTATTATCTATACATAGTCACTTTACCTACATGTACATATTACCTGCTGCTACTCTCTGTTTATTATCTATACATAGTCACTTTACCTACATGTACATATTACCTGCTGCTACTCTCTGTTTATCATCTATACATAGTCACTTTACCTACATGTACATATTACCTGCTGCTACTCTCTGTTTATTATCTATACATAGTAACTTTAACTATACCTACATGTACATATTACCTGCTGCTACTCTCTGTTTATTATCTATACATAGTCACTTTACCTACATGTACATATAACCTGCTGCTACTCTCTGTTTATCATCTATACATAGTCACTTTACCTACATGTATATATTACCTGCTGCTACTCTCTGTTTATTATCTATACATAGTCACTTTACCTACATGTACATATTACCTGCTGCTACTCTCTGTTTATCATCTATACATAGTCACTTTACCTACATGTACATATTACCTGCTGCTACTCTCTGTTTATCATCTATACATAGTCACTTTACCTACATGTACATATTACCTGCTGCTACTCTCTGTTTATCATCTATACATAGTCACTTTACCTACATGTACATATTACCTGCTGCTACTCTCTGTTTATCATCTATACATAGTCACTTTACCTACATGTACATATTACCTGCTGCTACTCTCTGTTTATTATCTATACATAGTCACTTTAACTATACCTACATGTACATATTACCTGCTGCTACTCTCTGTTTATCATCTATACATAGTCACTTTACCTACATGTACATATTACCTGCTGCTACTCTCTGTTTATTATCTATACATAGTAACTTTAACTATACCTACATGTACATATTACCTGCTGCTACTCTCTGTTTATTATCTATACATAGTCACTTTACCTACATGTACATATTACCTGCTGCTACTCTCTGTTTATTATCTATACATAGTCACTTTAACAATACCTACATGAACATATTACCTGCTGCTACTCTCTGTTTATTATCTATACATAGTCACTTTACCTACATGTACATATTACCTGCTGCTACTCTCTGTTTATTATCTATACATAGTCAGTTTACCTACATGTACATATTACCTGCTGCTACTCTCTGTTTATTATCTATACATAGTCACTTTACCTACATGTACATATTACCTGCTGCTACTCTCTGTTTATCATCTATACATAGTCACTTTACCTACATGTACATATTACCTGCTGCTACTCTCTGTTTATTATCTATACATAGTAACTTTAACTATACCTACATGTACATATTACCTGCTGCTACTCTCTGTTTATTATCTATACATAGTCACTTTACCTACATGTACATATAACCTGCTGCTACTCTCTGTTTATCATCTATACATAGTCACTTTACCTACATGTATATATTACCTGCTGCTACTCTCTGTTTATTATCTATACATAGTCACTTTACCTACATGTACATATTACCTGCTGCTACTCTCTGTTTATTATCTATACATAGTCACTTTACCTACATGTACATATTACCTGCTGCTACTCTCTGTTTATCATCTATACATAGTCACTTTACCTACATGTACATATTACCTGCTGCTACTCTCTGTTTATCATCTATACATAGTCACTTTACCTACATGTACATATTACCTGCTGCTACTCTCTGTTTATCATCTATACATAGTCACTTTACCTACATGTACATATTACCTGCTGCTACTCTCTGTTTATTATCTATACATAGTCACTTTAACTATACCTACATGTACATATTACCTGCTGCTGCTCTCTGTTTATTATCTATACATAGTCACTTTACCTACATGTACATATTACCTGCTGCTACTCTCTGTTTATTATCTATACATAGTCACTTTACCTACATGTACATATTACCTGCTGCTACTCTCTGTTTATTATCTATGTATAGTCACTTTACCTACATGTACATATTACCTGCTGCTACTTTCTGTTTATTATCTATACATAGTCACTTTACCTACATGTACATATTACCTGCTGCTACTCTCTGTTTATTATCTATACATAGTCACTTTAACAATACCTACATGAACATATTACCTGCTGCTACTCTCTGTTTATTATCTATACATAGTCACTTTACCTACATGTACATATTACCTGCTGCTACTCTCTGTTTATTATCTATACATAGTCACTTTAACTATACCTACATTAACATATTACCTGCTGATACTCTCTGTTTATTATCTATACATAGTCACTTTACCTACATGTACATATTACCTGCTGCTACTCTCTGTTTATTATCTATACATAGTCACTTTACCTACATGTACATATTACCTGCTGCTACTCTCTGTTTATCATCTATACATAGTCACTTTACCTACATGTACATATTACCTGCTGCTACTCTCTGTTTATTATCTATACATAGTAACTTTAACTATACCTACATGTACATATTACCTGCTGCTACTCTCTGTTTATTATCTATACATAGTCACTTTACCTACATGTACATATTACCTGCTGCTACTCTCTGTTTATTATCTATACATAGTCACTTTACCTACATGTACATATTACCTGCTGCTACTCTCTGTTTATTATCTATACATAGTCACTTTACCTACATGTACATATTACCTGCTGCTACTCTCTGTTTATCATCTATACATAGTCACTTTACCTACATGTACATATTACCTGCTGCTACTCTCTGTTTATTATCTATACATAGTAACTTTAACTATACATACATGTACATATTACCTGCTGCTACTCTCTGTTTATTATCTATACATAGTCACTTTACCTACATGTACATATAACCTGCTGCTACTCTCTGTTTATCATCTATACATAGTCACTTTACCTACATGTATATATTACCTGCTGCTACTCTCTGTTTATTATCTATACATAGTCACTTTACCTACATGTACATATTACCTGCTGCTACTCTCTGTTTATTATCTATACATAGTCACTTTACCTACATGTACATATTACCTGCTGCTACTCTCTGTTTATCATCTATACATAGTCACTTTACCTACATGTACATATTACCTGCTGCTACTCTCTGTTTATCATCTATACATAGTCACTTTACCTACATGTACATATTACCTGCTGCTACTCTCTGTTTATCATCTATACATAGTCACTTTACCTACATGTACATATTACCTGCTGCTACTCTCTGTTTATTATCTATACATAGTCACTTTAACTATACCTACATGTACATATTACCTGCTGCTACTCTCTGTTTATCATCTATACATAGTCACTTTACCTACATGTACATATTACCTGCTGCTACTCTCTGTTTATTATCTATACATAGTAACTTTAACTATACCTACATGTACATATTACCTGCTGCTACTCTCTGTTTATTATCTATACATAGTCACTTTACCTACATGTACATATTACCTGCTGCTACTCTCTGTTTATTATCTATACATAGTCACTTTAACAATACCTACATGAACATATTACCTGCTGCTACTCTCTGTTTATTATCTATACATAGTCACTTTACCTACATGTACATATTACCTGCTGCTACTCTCTGTTTATTATCTATACATAGTCACTTTACCTACATGTACATATTACCTGCTGCTACTCTCTGTTTATTATCTATACATAGTCACTTTACCTACATGTACATATTACCTGCTGCTACTCTCTGTTTATCATCTATACATAGTCACTTTACCTACATGTACATATTACCTGCTGCTACTCTCTGTTTATTATCTATACATAGTAACTTTAACTATACCTACATGTACATATTACCTGCTGCTACTCTCTGTTTATTATCTATACATAGTCACTTTACCTACATGTACATATAACCTGCTGCTACTCTCTGTTTATCATCTATACATAGTCACTTTACCTACATGTATATATTACCTGCTGCTACTCTCTGTTTATTATCTATACATAGTCACTTTACCTACATGTACATATTACCTGCTGCTACTCTCTGTTTATTATCTATACATAGTCACTTTACCTACATGTACATATTACCTGCTGCTACTCTCTGTTTATCATCTATACATAGTCACTTTACCTACATGTACATATTACCTGCTGCTACTCTCTGTTTATCATCTATACATAGTCACTTTACCTACATGTACATATTACCTGCTGCTACTCTCTGTTTATCATCTATACATAGTCACTTTACCTACATGTACATATTACCTGCTGCTACTCTCTGTTTATTATCTATACATAGTCACTTTAACTATACCTACATGTACATATTACCTGCTGCTGCTCTCTGTTTATTATCTATACATAGTCACTTTACCTACATGTACATATTACCTGCTGCTACTCTCTGTTTATTATCTATACATAGTAACTTTAACTATACATACATGTACATATTACCTGCTGCTACTCTCTGTTTATTATCTATACATAGTCACTTTACCTACATGTACATATAACCTGCTGCTACTCTCTGTTTATCATCTATACATAGTCACTTTACCTACATGTATATATTACCTGCTGCTACTCTCTGTTTATTATCTATACATAGTCACTTTACCTACATGTACATATTACCTGCTGCTACTCTCTGTTTATTATCTATACATAGTCACTTTACCTACATGTACATATTACCTGCTGCTACTCTCTGTTTATCATCTATACATAGTCACTTTACCTACATGTACATATTACCTGCTGCTACTCTCTGTTTATCATCTATACATAGTCACTTTACCTACATGTACATATTACCTGCTGCTACTCTCTGTTTATCATCTATACATAGTCACTTTACCTACATGTACATATTACCTGCTGCTACTCTCTGTTTATTATCTATACATAGTCACTTTAACTATACCTACATGTACATATTACCTGCTGCTACTCTCTGTTTATCATCTATACATAGTCACTTTACCTACATGTACATATTACCTGCTGCTACTCTCTGTTTATTATCTATACATAGTAACTTTAACTATACCTACATGTACATATTACCTGCTGCTACTCTCTGTTTATTATCTATACATAGTCACTTTACCTACATGTACATATTACCTGCTGCTACTCTCTGTTTATTATCTATACATAGTCACTTTAACAATACCTACATGAACATATTACCTGCTGCTACTCTCTGTTTATTATCTATACATAGTCACTTTACCTACATGTACATATTACCTGCTGCTACTCTCTGTTTATTATCTATACATAGTCACTTTACCTACATGTACATATTACCTGCTGCTACTCTCTGTTTATTATCTATACATAGTCACTTTACCTACATGTACATATTACCTGCTGCTACTCTCTGTTTATCATCTATACATAGTCACTTTACCTACATGTACATATTACCTGCTGCTACTCTCTGTTTATTATCTATACATAGTAACTTTAACTATACCTACATGTACATATTACCTGCTGCTACTCTCTGTTTATTATCTATACATAGTCACTTTACCTACATGTACATATAACCTGCTGCTACTCTCTGTTTATCATCTATACATAGTCACTTTACCTACATGTATATATTACCTGCTGCTACTCTCTGTTTATTATCTATACATAGTCACTTTACCTACATGTACATATTACCTGCTGCTACTCTCTGTTTATTATCTATACATAGTCACTTTACCTACATGTACATATTACCTGCTGCTACTCTCTGTTTATCATCTATACATAGTCACTTTACCTACATGTACATATTACCTGCTGCTACTCTCTGTTTATCATCTATACATAGTCACTTTACCTACATGTACATATTACCTGCTGCTACTCTCTGTTTATCATCTATACATAGTCACTTTACCTACATGTACATATTACCTGCTGCTACTCTCTGTTTATTATCTATACATAGTCACTTTAACTATACCTACATGTACATATTACCTGCTGCTGCTCTCTGTTTATTATCTATACATAGTCACTTTACCTACATGTACATATTACCTGCTGCTACTCTCTGTTTATTATCTATACATAGTCACTTTACCTACATGTACATATTACCTGCTGCTACTCTCTGTTTATTATCTATACATAGTCACTTTACCTACATGTACATATTACCTGCTGCTACTCTCTGTTTATTATCTATACATAGTCACTTTACCTACATGTACATATTACCTGCTGCTACTCTCTGTTTATTATCTATACATAGTCACTTTAACTATACCTACATGTACATATTACCTGCTGCTACTCTCTGTTTATTATCTATACATAGTCACTTTAACTATACCTACATGTACATATTACCTGCTGCTACTCTCTGTTTATCATCTATACATAGTCACTTTACCTACATGTACATATTACCTGCTGCTACTCTCTGTTTATCATCTATACATAGTCACTTTACCTACATGTACATATTACCTGCTGCTACTCTCTGTTTATTATCTATACATAGTCACTTTAACTATACCTACATGTACATATTACCTGCTGCTACTCTCTGTTTATTATCTATACATAGTCACTTTAACTATACCTACATGTACATATTACCTGCTGCTACTCTCTGTTTATTATCTATACATAGTCACTTTAACTATACCTACATGTACATATTACCTGCTGCTACTCTCTGTTTATTATCTATACATAGTCACTTTACCTACATGTACATATTACCTGCTGCTACTCTCTGTTTATTATGTATACATAGTCACTTTAACTATACCTACATATACATATTACCTGCTGCTACTCTCTGTTTATTATATATACATAGTCACTTTAACTATACCTACATGTACATATTACCTGCTGCTACTCTCTGTTTATTATCTATACATAGTCACTTTACCTACATGTACATATTACCTGCTGCTACTCTCTGTTTATTATCTACACATAGTCACTTTACCTACAGTGGGGAGAACAAGTATTTGATACACTGCCGATTTTGCAGGTTTTCCTACTTACAAACCATGTAGAGGTCTGTAATTTTTATCATAGGTACACTTCAACTGTGAGAGACGGAATCTAAAAGCAAAGCATGAGAAGACTTGACCTTTGTTTTGGTTTGTTTGTTTGTTTGTCAATTAGGGTGTGCAGGGTGAATACGTGGTCTGTCGTACGGAAATTTGGTAAAACGCCAATTTGACATTTGCTCAGTACATTGTTTTCACTGAGGAAATGAACTAGTCTGCTGTTAATGATAATGCAGAGGATTTTCCCAAGGTTGCTGTTGACTCATATCCCACGGTAGTTACTGGGATCAAATTTGTCTCCACTTTTGTGGATCCGTCCTTGGTTCCAAATATTGGGGAAGATGCCAGAGCTAAGGATGATGTTAAAGAGTTTAAGGATAGCCAACTGGAATTTGTGGTCTGTATATTTGATCATTTCATTGAGGATACCATTAACACCACAGGCCTTTTTGGGTTGGAGGGTTTGTATTTTGTCCTGTAGTTCATTCAATGTAATTGGAGAATCCAGTGGGTTCTGGTCTTCAATAGTTAATTCTAGGATTTGCATATGATCAAGTATTGTTCTTTGTTATAGGACCAAAAACATTGGAGAAGTGGTTTACCCATACACCTCTGTTTTGGATAGATAACTCTTTGTGTTGTTGTTTGTTTAGTGTGTTCCAGTTTTCCCAGAAGTGGTTAGAGTCTATGGATTCTTCAATTACATTGAGCTGGTTTCTGACGTGCTGTTCCTTCTTTTTCCGTAGTGTATTTCTGTACAGTTTTAGTGATTCACCATAGTGAAGGTGTATTTCTGTATTGTTTTAGTGATTCACCATAGTGAAGATGTATTTCTGTATTGTTTTAGTGAGTCACCATAGTGAAGGTGTATTTCTGTATTGTTTTAGTGATTCACCATAGTGAAGGTGTATTTCTGTATTGTTATAGTGATTCACCATAGTGAAGGTGTATTTCTGTATTCTTATAGTGATTCACCATAGTGAAGGTGTATTTCTGTATTATTTTAGTGATTCACCATAGTGAAGGTGTATTTCTGTATTGTTTTAGTGATTCACCATAGTGATGGTGTATTTCTGTATTGTTTTAGTGATTCACCATAGTGAAGGTGTGTTTCTGTATTGTTTTAGTGATTCACCATAGTGAAGGTGTGTTTCTGTATTGTTTTAGTGATTCACTATAGTGAAGGTGTATTTCTGTATTGTTTTAGTGATTCACCATAGTGAAGGTGTATTTCTGTATTGTTTTAGTGATTCACCATAGTGAAGGTGTATTTCTGTATTGTTTTAGTGATTCACCATAGAGAAGGTGTATTTCTGTATTGTTATAGTGATTCATCATAGTGAAGGTGTATTTCTGTATTGTTTTAGTGATTCACCATAGTGAAGGTGCATTTCTGTATTGTTTTAGTGATTCACCATAGTGAAGGTGTATTTCTGTATTGTTTTAGTGATTCACCATAGTGAAGGTGTGTTTCTGTATTGTTTTAGTGATTCACCATAGTGAAGGTGTATTTCTGTATTGTTTTAGTGATTCACCATAGTGAAGGTATATTTCTGTATTGTTATAGTGATTCACCATAGTGAAGGTATATTTCTGTATTGTTTTAGTGATTCACCATAGTGAAGGTGTATTTCTGTATTGTTTTAGTGATTCACCATAGTGAAGGTGTATTTCTGTATTGTTATAGTGATTCACCGTAGTGAAGGTGTATTTCTGTATTGTTTTAGTGATTCACCATAGTGAAGGTGTATCTCTGTATTGTTTTAGTGATTCACCATAGTGAAGGTGTATTTCTGTATTGTTTTAGTGATTCACCATAGTGAAGGTGTATTTCTGTATTGTTTTAGTGATTCTCCATAGTGAAGGTGTATTTCTGTATTGTTTTAGTGATTCACCATAGTGAAGGTGTATTTCTGTATTGTTTTAGTGATTCATTTCTAGGTCCAGAAAGGCGTCATAATTAGTAGATACCGTTTAGCAACTGAACTGGTGCTTTGACACAAGTAAAGAACATGCTGGTTGATGAGATCTCTTCTCCTGGCTTTGTCTCAGACAAGACAATATGAGGGTCATCTCTAGTCTGATTCCCTGTCAACACTGAAGATATATTACTGTGACAACATTTCACAGATAGCCATGAATTATTCAGACGTGTGAGTGAGTGACCCCTTGAAAAAGACATGCATATTTCCGCCGAGATCAACCTTTAAATCAAGCCAGGGCTTGAAGATTACGTGTTCATTTAATGTTTCGAAATTCATACATTGTCACCCTGTGGGCTTTGTTTGCTATTCTAAGGGGCACCTAGCCTGATTTTACACTGGGACGAAGAACTGTGTACTTGTAGAATACATATAAAATGGCTGTTCATGCCTGCCATGGATGCAAAACAAACTGAACTACAGTTGAGGAAGCTGGAAGAAACCCCTAAGACTACAGCAGCTTTATTTGTAGGTGTCTAGATATCACATTGGGATGATCAGAACTCATTCAAAAATATTACTTCAATAAGTTATCCTATAACACGTATCCAGGATGGTAAACATATTAACAACATGTGTAAAGTAACCAGCGTCAGTGTTAGCTTAGCATATAGTGCTGCCTACCTCAACCTGGCCTTGAACCAGGGACCTCTACCTCTCTGACTGGGATTGAACCAGGGAACTCTACCTCTGCTCTGACTGGGATTGAACCAGGGAACTCTACCTCTGCTCTGACTGGGATTGAACCAGGGAACTCTACCTCTGCTCTGACTGGGATTGAACCAGGGACCTCTACCTCTCTGACTGGGATTGAACCAGGGAACTCTACCTCTCCTCTGACTGGGATTGAACCAGGGTCCTCTACCTCTCCTCTGACTGGGATTGAACCAGGGAACTCTACCTCTGCTCTGACTGGGATTGAACCAGGGTCCTCTACCTCTCCTCTGACTGGGATTGAACCAGGGTCCTCTACCTCTCCTCTGACTGGGATTGAACCAGGGAACTCTACCTCTCTGACTGGGATTGAACCAGGGTCCTCTACCTCTCCTCTGACTGGGATTGAACCAGGGTCCTCTACCTCTCCTCTGACTGGGATTGAACCAGGGACCTCTACCTCTGCTCTGACTGGGATTGAACCAGGGAACTCTACCTCTGCTCTGACTGGGATTGAACCAGGGACCTCTACCTCTCTGACTGGGATTGAACCAGGGACCTCTACCTCTCTGACTGGGATTGAACCAGGGACCTCTACCTCTCTGACTGGGATTGAACCAGGGTCCTCTACCTCTCCTCTGACTGGGATTGAACCAGGGACCTATACCTCTCCTTTGAAACCATTGGTGACATTTCAAGCCAGCTGTGTGAGTTTATGGCACGTCTCTCTCTCTCTCTCTCTCTCTCTCTCTCTTTCTCTCACTCTCACTCACTCACTCACTCACTCACTCACTCACTCACTCACTCACTCACTCACTCACTCACTCACTCACTCACTCACTCACTCACTCACTCACTCACTCACTCACTCACTCACTCACTCACTCACTCACTCACTCACTCACTCACTCACTCACTCACTCACTCACTCACACCACACCACACACATAATGAAAACAGGAGCCCAACATGCAGAGCAGAGGGAGGGTTGAATATCCATTTAAACAGGTCCTTCCCTGCAGGGCTCGGGGAAAGAAGTGACAGTCACACACACACACACACACACACACACACACACACACACACACACACACACACACACACACACACACACACACACACACACACACTGCATTAGTAATTCAATTGCTGTCACTTCCCATAGCTGCTTACCTTGCAAACAAATCCTTCTAATGTACCTGCCTGCTGGGTACATTAGAGCTCTGTAGACCCAAGACAACATGGAACAGACCAGAAAAAATGACCTAATTATCCCAGGACAACCCCGGAGAGAAGGAGCATCTGTCTTATTGTCAATGTGGGAAGGGATGTTGTTGTCTTTCTTGTTAGAGCAATTCAATGTTTTATCTGTTGTATTTAATATAATTTCAAGGTGGTGAATTGAAAATCTCTTTGAATTTCTGACATGGTTTATCTGAGTAGCAATTAATTAACATAGTTGTATTCAACAAATTAGTAACTGACTGAAACTGATTTAATCTTAAACATTAGTGGATTCCAATAATGAAAAACCCATTCTTGTTTGTGATCAACATTCACACAGCGTGTCGGATTAAAACCAACAGTTAGAAAGGCCAAAGCCTAAAATACTGACTTCATTACCTCCACAAAGCCTCAGATAAAAGACTGACTTCATTACCTCCACAAAGCCTCAGATAAAAGACTGACTTCATTACCTCCACAAAGCCTCAGATAAAAGACTGACTTCATTACCTCCACAAAGCCTCAGCTCAAAGACTGACTTCATTACCTCCACAAAGCCTCAGATAAAAGAATGACTTCATTACCTCCACAAAGCCTCAGCTCAAAGACTGACTTCATTACCTCCACAAAGCCTCAGATAAAAGACTGACTTCATTACCTCCACAAAGCCTCAGATAAAAGACTGACTTCATTACCTCCACAAAGCCTCAGATAAAAGACTGACTTCATTACCTCCACAAAGCCTCAGCTCAAAGACTGACTTCATTACCTCCACAAAGCCTCAGATAAAAGACTGACTTCATTACCTCCACAAAGCCTCAGATAAAAGACTGACTTCATTACCTCCACAAAGCCTCAGATAAAAGACTGACTTCATTACCTCCACAAAGCCTTAGATAAAAGACTGACTTCATTACCTCCACAAAGCCTCAGATAAAAGACTGACTTCATTACCTCCACAAAGCCTCAGATAAAAGACTGACTTCATTGCTCCCAAGTGGTGCAATGGTCTAAGACACTGCATCTCAGTGCTAGAGGTGACACTACAGACAACCTGGTTTGAATACAGACTGTATCACAACTGGCTGTGATTGGGAGTCCCATAGGGCGGCGCACAATTGGCCCAGCGTCGTCCGAGTTTGGCCTGTGTAGGTAAATAAGAATTTGTTCTTAACTGACTTGCCTAGTTAAATAAAGGTTAAATAAAACATACCTCCACTCATGCAGTTAAATAATCCCTCTCTCACTTCTCAAAAGGTTTATAAAGGGGGCAGTTGGCATGACGACTCATTTCAATATCCTATTCTTCGACATCATAACCATCTAGATTGGCTCCGCCCTGTGTGGGCGCCTGTTAAACAGCTCCCCTGTTTTTTTTGTAACAGTTGAACTATAATAGCACAGGATTATGGAGTGAAACTTTTACGAAGGTTTTGGCGGTCCTTTTTATCACTGAGGCACTTTTTATTTTTCTCAGCGCCGAACGTACATTATTTACAACCGAGCCCAGCTCCTGGATTTAGCTCACTCAGTGCAATTGCACCCCAGGGAAAAGTTAGTTATTCCTTACGAGTTGAAAAGGTGACGGCGTGGACGCGGGGCGGGATTGAAGTGTAAGGCAAAGCTGAGGAAGTACAAGCCGGCTATACCGTCTATCATTATGGGCAACGTGAGATCGCTGCATAACAAGATGGACGAGCTTGAGGGTCTGGTCCATGGGCAAAGAGAATACCGGGAAGCTAGCCTATTGTGCTTTACAGAGACAATGCTGAATGATAACATCCCTATAGAGAACGTAACTATCGGCGGTTTCCAGACCATCAGAGTGGACAGGGATAGCGTTTCTTCCGGTAAGGAAGGGGGGCTGGCTTTATTAGTTAACAACAAATGGTGTAATCCGAAACATATTACTGTTAAGGAACAGTTTTGTAGCCCGGACATTGAGCAGTCAATATCTAAATCACCCAGAATATATACTTCTCTGATGATATCACATACATTATCAAGCATTTCACACATATTATCCAGATACTGACTGTTAGCAGCTTTTTCCACTACACTTCCCACCAGAATGGTCTTTAGGTGAGGCAGATGAACTTGTAGCCATATTACTTAACAGTATTTAACAGTATTTAACACACCGCCAGCGTTGGCATTTCTGTATTTTTGGTAGATGTTATAACCGTGTATTGCTACCACTGTATCATCAAAGGTATTGTCTAAGTGAGTTTCAGAGATAGAATATAAATATGAATGAGAGTCTATCGATGTTACATTGAGCTGGGTGAATAGAATATGAATGAGAGTCTATCGATGTTACATTGAACTGGGTGAATAGAATATGAATGAGAGTCTATCGATGTTACATTGAGCTGGGTGAATAGAATATGAATGAGAGTCTATCGATGTTACATTGAGCTGGGTGAATAGAATATGAATGAGAGTCATCCAATATGCTGTAGTAGAAATAAGGCCATGCTCATAAAAAATGTCAATCCTCCATGCACTTCTTGCAAAAGAAAGACAACAGATTGTTTACCAGACTGTCCTAGCAGGTCTCTGAGACTATGTGTAAACGTGTATTTATAATGCTCCATCCGGATCCGATAGCTGAAGTGAATTAATTTATATATAACTTTCGTTTTGAGCGGGTCATTTGTCTCCGTGCTGCTGTGCTGTTTGTTGCTTCTTGGCTTCCTGACAAACTTTTTTTCCTTTTTAAACCGTTTAACCAATCTTCATTTAACACATTTACCAACGTCTTAGTTATTATTTTTTTTTCATTCAAATTTTTTACCCCGGACGCTTTATCTGGACATGGTTCTACAGGACTTCCACCAGCCGAAGCTAAGTAGTAACATTAACATTATGCCATCTGACGTTAATTGCAGTCATTGCACTCATAACATATAGGAAAACTATCGCGTCTGTGCCACCAGTAACTACAGACACTAGTAAAATACACCTCGGACTCCATCCTAGCTGGAGGGGTGCTCTCATTTTATCTATGAACATAGACGAGGCTCTAACTCCTCTAGCTCCACTATGAGATAGGGTGCAGGCCAGGGAGCAGGCTGTTAGCCAGCCTGCCAGCTTAGTGGGGTCTGTCACTAGCATAGTCAGTGTAGTCAGCTCAGTTACCCCCATTGAGACCGTGTCTGTGCCTCGATCTAGGTTGCGCAAACCTAAACATGGCAGTGTTTACCTGAGTAATCTCACTGGAATAAAGACCTCCTCCATTCCTGTCATTATTGAAAGAGGTTGTGCTAATATCTCACATCTCAAAATAGGGTTACTTAATGTTAGATCTCTCACTTCCAAGGCAGTTATAGTTAATAAACTAATCACTGACCATAATCTTGATGTGATTGGCCTGACAATATTCAAATTTTTGGTGACTTTAATATTCATATGGAAAAGTCCACAGATCCACTACAAAAGGCTTTCGTAGCCATCATCGACTCAGTGGGTTTTGTCCAACACGTCTCTGGACCTACTCATTGCCACAATCATACCCTGGATCTAGTTCTGTCCCGTGGAATAAATATTGTGGATCTAAATGTTTTTCCTCATAATCCTGGACTATCGACCACCATTTCATTACGTTTGCAATCGCAACAAATAATCTGCTCAGACCCCAACCAAGGATCATCAAAAGCCGTTCTATAAATTCTCGGACAACCCAAAGATTCCTAGCTGCCCTTCCAGACTCCCTCCACCTAGCCAAGGACATCGGAGTACAAAAATCAGTTAACAACCAAACTGAGGATCTAAATGTAACCTTGCGTAATACCCTAGATGCAGTCGCACCCCTCAAAACAAAAAACATTTGTCACAAGAAACTAGCTCCATGGTACACAGAAAATACTGAGCTTTGAAGCAAGCAGACAACTGCCAGGACCTGGGATCAATGGAGACACTCAAGTGTTTTAATCCTATATCTCTTGACACATTCATGAAAATTGTCATGGCCTCTAAACCTTCAACCTGCATACTGGACCCTATTCCAACTAAACTACTGGAAGAGCTACTTCCTGTGCTTGGCCCTCCTATGCTGAACAAAATAAATGGCTCCCTATCCACCGGATGTGGACCAAACTCTCTAAAAGTGCAGTAATAAAGCCTCTCTTGAAAAAGCCAAACCTATCGGCCTATATCGAATCTCCCATTCCTTTCAAACATTTTAGAAAAAGCTGTTGCGCAGCAACTCACTGCCTTCCTGAAGACAAATAATAATGTATACGAAACACTTCAGTCTGGTTTTAGAACCCATCATAGCACTGAGACTGCACTCGTGAAGGTGGTAAATGACCTTTTAATGGCGTCAGACCAAGGCTCTGCATCTGTCCGTGTGCTCCTAGACATTAGTGCGGCATTTGACATCATCGATCACCATATTCTTTTGGAGAGATTAGAAACCTTAATTGGTCTTGCCTGGTTTAGAGCTTATCTGTCGGAAAGATATCAGTTTGTCTCCGTGGATGGTTTGTCAATTGTAAATTTCAGTGTTCCTCAAGGTTCCATTTTGGGACCACTATTGTTTTCACTATATATTTTACCTCTTGGTGATGTCGTTCAGAAACATAATGTTAACTTCCATTGTTATGCGGACGACACACAGCTGTACATTTCGATAAAACATGGTGAAGCCCCAAAATTGCCTATCCTGGAAGCCTGTGTTTCAGACATAAGGAAGTTGATGGTGGCAAATGTTTTACTTTTAAACTCGGACAAAACAGAGATGCTAGTTCTAGGTCCCAAGAAACAAAGAGATCTTCTTTTGGATCTGACAATTAATCTTGATGGTTGTACAGTCGTCCCCCAAAAAACTGTGAAGGACCTCGGCGTTACTCTGGACCCTGAACTCTCATTTGATGAACATATCAAGAATATTTCAAGGACAGCTTTTTTCCATCTTCGTAACATTGCAAAAATCCTAAACTTTTTGTCCAAAGATTATGCAGAAAAGCTAATCCATGTTTTTGTCACTTCTAGATTAGAGTACTGCTATGCTCTACTCTCCGGCTACCCGGATAAAGCACTAAATAAACTTCAGTTAGTGCTAAACACAGCTGCTAGAATCTTGACTAGAACCCAAAAATGTGATCATATTACTCCCGTGCTAGCCTCTCTACACTGGCTTCCTGTTAAGGCTAGGGCTGATTTCAAGGTTTTACTGCTAACCTACAAAGCATTACATGGGCTTTCTCCTACTTATCTCTCCGATTTGGTCCTAATGTACATACCAACACGTACGCTACGGTCACAAGACGCAGGCCTCCTTATTGTCTCTAGAATTCTAAGCAAACAGCTGGAGGCTTTCTCCTATATAGAGCGACCTTTAAGTCTTTACTGAAGACTCATCTCTTCAGTAGGTCCTATGATTGAGTGTAGTCTGGCCCAGGGGTGCGAAGGTGAAGGGAAAGGCACTGGAGCGATGAACCGCCCTTGCTGTCTCTGCCTGGCCGGTTCCTGTCTCTCCATTGGGATTCTCTGCCTCTGACCCTATTATGGCGGCTGAGTCACTGGCTTACTGGTGCTTTCCATGCCGTCCCTAGGAGGGGTGCGTCACTTCCTGTCCGGTTTGTGGCCCCCTCAGGCTCATGCAGTGGAGTGGATCTTCGTGGGCTATACTCAGACTTGTCTCAGGTTAGTAGGTTGGTGGTCTGTTGATATCACTCTGGTGGTGTTGGGGCTTTGCTTGGCAGAGTGGGTGGGGTTATATCCTGCCTGGCTGGCCCTGTCCGGGGGTATTGTCGGACAGGGCCACAGTGTTCTCCTGACCCCCCCTGTCTCAGCCTCCAGCATATATGTTGCAATAGTCTATGTGCCGGGGGCTAGGGTCAGTTTGTTATATCTGGTGTTATTATCCGGTGTCCTGTGTGAATTTAGCTATGCTCCCTCTAATTCTCTCTCTCCCACTCTCCTTCCCCTGAGCCCTAGGACCATGCCTCAGGACTACCTGGCCTGATGACTCCTAGCTGTCCCCAGTCCACCTGGTCGTGCTGCTGCACCGGTTTCAACTCTTCTGCCTGCGGCTATGGAACCCTGACCTGTTCACCAGACGTGCTACCTTGTCCCAGACCTGCTGTTTTCAACTCTCTCTCTCTACCGCACCTGCTATTTCAACATCTAAATGCTATGAAAGCCAAGTGATATTCACTCCTGATGTATTTACCTGTTGCAACCTCTACAACCACTGTGATTATTATTTGACCCTGCTGGTTATCTATGAACGTTTGAACATCTTGGAAAAAGAACTGGCCTTAATGGCCATGAATTGTTATAATCTCCACCCGGCACAGCCAGAAGAGGACTGGCCACCCCTCAGAGCCTGGTTCCTCTCTAGGTTTCTTCCTAGGTTTTTGCCTTTCTAGGGAGTCCACTGTGTTTCTACATCTGCATTGCTTGCTGTTTGGGGTTTTAAGATGGGTTTCTGTATAGCACTTTGTGACATCGGCTGATGTAAAAAGGGCTTTATAAATAAATCAATTTGATTGATTGGATGACAGCTAGACGTGGCAGCATGATGGGGACATCAGGGACATACGGTGAGAAACTAAAGTAGGCTACAGTGATTTTATATTTAACCTTTATTTAACTAGACAAGTCAGTTAAGAACAAATTCTTATTTACAGTGATGGCCTACACCAGCCAAACTCAGATGATGCTGGGCCAATTATGCACCGACCTATGGGACACCCAATCATGGCTGGTTGTGATACAGTCTGGATTTGAACCAGGTTGTCTGTAGTGATGCCTCTAGCACTGAGATGCAGTGCCTTAGACCACTGCGCCACTTGGGAGCCAAGTTACAGGTTCAGCAACCATTTATTCTAAAATACGCCATTAGCAACAATTCCCACACAGAAGTGCAGGCTACCCGCTACTTGCCTCGCTAATTGATGTAAATTACGAGACTATGTGGATAAAGACTGTGGCTGCAAAACAACAAGGTAAATACTCTCCTAGATTCCCAGTGGTTGAAAGAAGGGATCGTTACTATTGAACGAGTGAGCCATTCTGTTTTGAAATACTTTTCAGTATCATTACACTTACGTAGCAGAGGTAAAGAGGAATGGTCCAAAATTCCTCCTGACAGTTGTGCAGGTCTGATCTTCAACTACAGAAAACGCTTGGTTGAGGTTATTGCTGCCAAAGGAGGGTCAACCAGTTATTAAATCACATACTTTTCCCACCCTGCACTGTGAACGTTTACACGGTGTGTTCAATAAAGACATGAAAACGTATAATTGTTTGTGTGTTATTAGTTTAAGCAGACTGTGTTTGTCTATTATTGTGACTTAGACGAAGATCAGATCAAATGTTGTGACCAATTTATGCAGAAATCCAAGTAATTCCAAAGGGTTCACATACTTTTCTTGCCTTCTTGCCACTGTACATTGGGATTACGTTCAAACACCCTCCAAACACTAGATATCAGCACTACTTTTCATGGTTTTACTACACAATGATGCTGTTTTGAGTCTTTCTATTTTAACAGTGAACAGTTACTTTTTAACCTAATTTAACACATGTTCATATAAAATAATTGGCTCCCACAATGCAATGCTCACGTTACGTCTGATATGATTCTCTTCTCTTTTGTTAAACTGCATTTTACTATTACACTCTGCTCACATCGCTGACGATGTCAAACCGCTGAAGTCTGAATGCCAAGAGTCACGTCTGGAGGAAACCTGGCACCATCCCTACGGTGAAGCATGGTGGTGGCAGCATCGTGCTGTGGGGATGTTTTCCAGCGGCAGGGACTGGGAGACAAGTCAGTATCGAGGGAAAGATTAACATAGCAAAGTACAGAGAGACCCTTGATGAAAACCTGCTCCAGAGCGCTCAGGACCTCAGACTGGGACGAAGGTTCACCTTCCAACAGGACAATGACCCTAAGCACACAGCCAAGACAACGCAGGAGTGGCTTCAGGACAAGTCTCTGAATGTCCTTGAGTGGCCCAGCCAGAGCCCGGACCAGATCTAACATATCTGGAGAGACCTGAAAATAGCTGGAGGATGGATCTGCAGAGAAGAATGGGAGAAACTCCCCAAATACAGGTGTAACAAGCTTGTAGCATCATACCCAAGAAGACTTGAGGCTGTAATCAACAAAGTACTGAGTAAAGGGTCTGAATACTTATGTAAATGTGATATTTCCTTTTTTCATTTGTAAGACATTTCTAAAAACCTGTTTTGCTTTGTCATTATGGGGTTTTGTGTGTAGATTGATGAGGGAAAAAAACAATTTAATCAATTTTAGAACAAGGCTGTAACGTAATACAATGTGGAAAAAGTCAAGGGATCTGAATACTTTCCAAATGCAATGTATCTACCTCAATTACCTTGTACCCCTGCACATTTACTCAGTACTGCTACGCCGTGTATATAGACAAGTTATCATTACTCATTGTGTATTTTATCACCGTTTCAGGTAAGACCCAGATGCAGACAACGTTGAAGTAATAACAGTTTATTAATCCAACAGGGGCAGACAAAAGAGCAGGGCAAGCAGAGGTCAGTAATCCAGAGTGGTGGGGCAAAGGTGCCGGACGGCAGGCAGGCTCAGGGTCAGGGCAGGCAGAGGTCAGTAATCCAGAGTGGTGGGGCAAAGGTGCCGGACGGCAGGCAGGCTCAGGGCAGGCAGAGGTCAGTAATCCAGAGTGGTGGGGCAAAGGTACAAGACGGCAGGCAGGGTCAGGGAACTAGAAAACAGGAACTGCTAGAGAGACAGGAGCAGAGCTGGTAGGCTTTTATTCGTTGTGTTAGTATTCTCTCTGCATTGTTGGGAAGGGCCGGTAAGTAAGCATTTCACTGTTGTATATGAAGCATATGATAAATAACATTTGATTTGATTTGAAATTGTTTCTTAGAAATTATTTGATATTTAAATCAAAATGGCTGCATGTACCTTTAAATGTCTATGTACACCAATCCCTGTATCTAGACTTTCCAATGTTTCTCTATATAACAATATGAGATCATAAAGTCTAGATTGGTTGGTTTTGGCAGCAGCAGATAAGATGGGGAAGCTGGGGAAGATTTAATTCCAGTCATGTTTCCCTCCGGTCTCCTGCAGCAATTCCAGTGAAAAATGCATAGGGAAAGGGCTGACCCTAGTCAGTTACACAACTGAATGTATTCGACCCAAAATGTATCTTCTGCATTTAACCCAACCCCTCTGAATCAGAGAGGTGCTGCCTTAATCTACATCCATGTCATCGGCGCCCAGGGAACAGTTGTTGGGTGTTAACTGTACGCCATATTTTTCCACCTTGCCGGCTCGGGGAATCGCTCTTAACCACTAGGCTACCTGCCGCCAACATAACATCGTAGGAATATATCTTTCCTCGGGGAGGGACTGTGTGTGTGCTGCTGCTGCTGTCTTCCACCACCCCAAGATGATAGTTTCACACAACTTTTCACAGAAATCCAATGACATTGTGAAATGTTTGGTTGATTTCACATTGAAGTCATGTTAGTTGACAACTCAACCAAATGTAAATCAAAACTAGACGTTGAACTGATGTCTGTGCCCATCACTACTATTCTCAGGATTCAGGTTTTAACACATAACAAGCTACATGAAGACTGATCCATAGCTCAGTGTTACTAATTGGATATACATGAGTTAGAGACAAACTGAGGTGAATATAACTTAGTTATTGTATAGGAAAAGGGTTAATGGGAAAATAGTTTATTGTATGGAGACTCTTTTTCTGAGTGATGGACACCCGATTATGGAGAGGACGTCTGTTCAAATCTCCAGCTTATTGATTATGGAGAAGACATCTTCTTAAATCTCCAGCTTGTTGATTATGGAGAGGACATCTGCTTAAATCTCCAGCTTGTTGATTATGGAGAAGACATCTGCTTAAATCTCCAGCTTATTGATTATGGAGAAGACATCTGCTTAAATCTCCAGCTTATTGATTATGGAGAAGACATCTGCTTAAATCTCCAGCTTATTGATTATGGAGAAGACATCTGCTTAAATCTCCAGCTTATTGATTATGGAGAAGACATCTGCTTAAATCTCCAGCTTATTGATTATGGAGAAGACATCTGCTTAAATCTCCAGCTTGTTGATTATGGAGAAGACATCTGCTTAAATCTCCAGCTTATTGATTATGGAGAAGACATCTGCTTAAATCTCCAGCTTGTTGATTATGGAGAAGACATCTGCTTAAATCTCCAGCTTGTTGATTATGGAGAAGACATCTGCTTAAATCTCCAGCTTGTTGATTATGGAGAAGACATCTGCTTAAATCTCCAGCTTATTGATTATGGAGAAGACATCTGCTTAAATCTCCAGTTTATTGATTATGGAGAAGACATCTGCTTAAATCTCCAGCTTATTGATTATGGAGAAGACATCTGCTTAAATCTCCAGCTTATTGATTATGGAGAAGACATCTGCTTAAATCTCCAGCTTGTTGATTATGGAGAAG
>CM042386.1:2573784-2661284 GCA_023634145.1 Thymallus thymallus | reverse complement strand
AAACACTGTTACAGTGATGGACAAGGACAGTAACACAACACTGATACAGTGATGGACAAGGACAGTAACACAACACTGATACAGTGATGGACAAGGACAGTAACACAACACTGATACAGTGATGGACAAGGACAGTAACACAACACTGACACAGTGATGGACAAGGACAGTAACACAACACTGATACAGTGATGGACAAGGACAGTAACAAAACACTGTTACAGTGATGGACAAGGACAGTAACACAACACTGATACAGTGATGGACAAGGACAGTAACACAACACTGATACAGTGATGGACAAGGACAGTAACACAACACTGATACAGTGATGGACAAGGACAGTAACACAACACTGATACAGTGATGGACAAGGACAGTAACACAACACTGATACAGTGATGGACAAGGACAGTAACACAACACTGATACAGTGATGGACAAGGACAGTAACACAACACTGATACAGTGATGGACAAGGACAGTAACACAACACTGATACAGTGATGGACAAGGACAGTAACACAACACTGATACAGTGATGGACAAGGACAGTAACACAACACTGACACAGTGATGGACAAGGACAGTAACACAACACTGATACAGTGATGGACAAGGACAGTAACACAACACTGATACAGTGATGGACAAGGACAGTAACACAACACTGATACAGTGATGGACAAGGACAGTAACACAACACTGATACAGTGATGGACAAGGACAGTAACACAACACTGACACAGTGATGGACAAGGACAGTAACACAACACTGATACAGTGATGGACAAGGACAGTAACAAAACACTGTTACAGTGATGGACAAGGACAGTAACACAACACTGATACAGTGATGGACAAGGACAGTAACAAAACACTGTTACAGTGATGGACAAGGACAGTAACACAACACTGACACAGTGATGGACAAGGACAGTAACACAACACTGACACAGTGATGGACAAGGACAGTAACACAACACTGATACAGTGATGGACAAGGACAGTAACACAACACTGACACAGTGATGGACAAGGACAGTAACACAACACTGACACAGTGATGGACAAGGACAGTAACATGACACTGACACAGTGATGTATGTAGGCAACCTCCCTGGCTAGGATTTCCATTACCAGTGTAGATAGTGCCATCTAGTGTTAGAAATTGAGGTTGCAGTTGTTGATGTAATATTTGTTTAGTTCCCTAGTGGGCAGCAGTTAATGGCTCCTTACCACAATAGAGCACTCTTGAAATGCTTGTGTGCATGTTGTTGTTATATGAGTTCATAGTTCACGTTTTATCACATTTATCACAGTTATCACATAACTGAGATTCTGCCATTAAATCTGTGGCTAATCTCTGTCATGAGTACAGACCTGGTGGCATAGCAGAACATTCAGGTCGCTGGCAACCAGGGGGTTGTGAGTTCAAATCCCAGAGGATAAAAACAATTACAATAATTTACTGGCTACTGATTAAAAATCATGATCTACAACAGTATTTATTATGATCCCCACTAGTCACTGCTCTTCCTGGGGTCCACATAGTACATAAAGTATCAGCTGCTCTTCCTGGGGTCCACATAGTACATAAAGTATCAGCTGCTCTTCCTGGGGTCCACATAGTACATAAAGTATCAGCTGCTCTTCCTGGGGTCCACATAGTACATAAAGTATCAGCTGCTCTTCCTGGGGTCCACATAGTACATAAAGTATCAGCTGCTCTTCCTGAGGTCCACATAATACATAGTACAGAACATTATTAGTGAAGGTACCACGGCTCAGGATAAGACCCAGATGCAGACAGTTAAAAATAACAAAGGTTTATTACAAAAACAGGGGGCAGGCAAACGACAGGTCAAGGGTTAGGCAGAGGCCAGTAATCCAGAGCAGAGTCCGGCAGGCAGGCTCAGGGTCAGGGCAGGCAGAGGTCAGTAATCCAGTCCCTTTGAGCAGTAAGCTGTTTCTTTTATATGATTTTTGAAACTGGTTTTATTGCTAGTTACCAGGGGTGGCAGAGAGTGCCATGTAGTCATGGAACTGGTTTTATTGCTAGTTACCTGGGGTGGCAGAGAGTGCCATGTAGTCATGGAACTGGTTTTATTGCTAGTTACCAGGGGTGGCAGAGAGTGCCATGTAGTCATGGAACTGGTTTTATTGCTAGTTACCTGGGGTGGCAGAGAGTGCCATGTAGTCATGGAACTGGTTTTATTGCTAGTTACCTGGGGTGGCAGAGAGTGCCATGTAGTCATGGAACTGGTTTTATTGCTAGTTACCTGGGGTGGCAGAGAGTGCCATGTAGTCATGGAACTGGTTTTATTGCTAGTTACCAGGGGTGGCAGAGAGTGCCATGTAGTCATGGAACTGGTTTTATTGCTAGTTACCTGGGGTGGCAGAGAGTGCCATGTAGTCATGGAACTGGTTTTATTGCTAGTTACCAGGGGTGGCAGAGAGTGCCATGTAGTCATGGAACTGGTTTTATTGCTAGTTACCTGGGGTGGCAGAGAGTGCCATGTAGTCATGGAACTGGTTTTATTGCTAGTTACCAGGGGTGGCAGAGAGTGCCATGTAGTCATGGAACTGGTTTTATTGCTAGTTACCTGGGGTGGCAGAGAGTGCCATGTAGTCATGGAACTGGTTTTATTGCTAGTTACCAGGGGTGGCAGAGAGTGCCATGTAGTCATGGAACTGGTTTTATTGCTAGTTACCTGGGGTGGCAGAGAGTGCCATGTAGTCATGGAACTGGTTTTATTGCTAGTTACCTGGGGTGGCAGAGAGTGCCATGTAGTCATGGCTCTATTTAATACTGTGTGTTTCCAGGCCTGTTCTGGACTTGGGGACTGTGAAGAGACCTCTGGTTGCATGTCTTGTGTCTGAACTGTGTGCCAACTGCTTGAACAGACAAAGACCAATAGTGATGCAGTCAGTCTCTCCTCAACTTTAAGCCAGGAGAGACTGACATGCATGTTACTGACACTTTCCCTCTGTGAACATCTAAGTGTGATACATGCTGCTTTGTTCTGGACCAACTGCAAATATCCTACAGTGCATTCAGAAAGTATTCAGACACCTTGACTTTTCCATATTTTGTTACGTTACAGCCTTATTCTAAAATTGATTAAATATTTTTTTTCTCATCAATCTACACACAAAACCCCATCATGAGAAAACCTTTTATAGCAGAATACATCCTCCTGAATGTTCATGACAAACAACAGACGTGTGGAACAAGGTTAGGATTCGTATGAAAGATACTCATTCACATCTGACAGTATCTGTTGTAAAGACTGTTCTCATTGTACAGAGTTCGGCCTCAAAGGCAAGGCTCTCATTTCATCCCTGGTACCTCATCGTACGGAAACACCAACTCATTCTATGGCATAAATCAATTGTCAGCTCCAGATACCCCTGTCTCAAGTAAAACCCATGTCCTTTACCACACGCCTAACTAGCTGCAGAGAGCTGGAGTAGAACTCATCCCTTTGCAAAAACACAGCCTTAGCAGAACATAAATGTTTTACTATTTGTTAAGTATATATAATTGTCAACCATTACTTTTAAACAAATCAGGTAAATACATGATTCTTCTCTCACAAAGCTCACTAAGGTGAGTGAGCCTCTAGGTCATACACTTCCAGACACTACCCTACACATCCTATCTCAGACCTTATCTCCTCCAAGGCCGAAGGAGGGAGTGACTGGTGCCCAGACATTGTGGAGACAAGTAATTGGTTCCCCATTAATCAAGCCATCCCTTCACATGGTTTGAAATAATTAAAGACACATATCCATCCTGTCCTCTTCTCTTCCTGATATTCTGCATAGCAACAGGGACGTGTGATAGACAAGCCTGACTTCTCCCCTCTCTGGTCTCCATGTGACTGAGGCTCATATGAGGGAGGAAGTGCAACTTCCAACACCAGAGTCCAAAAGGATACATTCTAATAACAAAAGTTATTTAGTTCAATCATATACAAATATTATGCAGATAAGACATCTTAATTATCTATGCTACCGAGCTAATTCTGATTCTTCCGCCACACACGTCTGGAGGAAACCTAGCACCATCCCTACGGTGAAGCATGGTGGTGGCAGCATCATGCTGTGAGAATGGTTTTCAGCGGCAGGGACTGGGAGACATGTCAGGATCGAGGGAAAGATGAACGGAGCAAAGTACAGAGAGATCCTTGATGAAAACCTGCTTCAGAGCGCTCAGGACTTCAGACTAGGGTGAAGGTTCACCTTCCAACAGGACAATAACCCTAAGCACAGAGCCAAGACAACCCAGGAGTGGATTCAGGCAGAGCCCGATCGAACATCTCTGGAAAGACCTAAAAATAACAGTGCAGCAACACTCCCCATCCAACCTGACAGAGCTTGAGAGGATCTGCAGAGAAGAATGGGAGAAACTCCCCAAATACAGGTGTAACAAGCTTGTAGCGTCATACCCAAGAAGACTTGAGGCTGTTATCGCTGCCAAAGGTGCTTCAACAAAGTATTGAGTAAAGGGTCTGAATACTTATGTAAATGTATTATTTAAGTGTTTTATTTTCAATATATACTTTTTTATTTTTGTAAATACTTGAGTCTTCTCTCTCCATTCTCTCTCTCCATGCTGCTTTCCACACAGACATAGCCACGCCCCCTGTCACTCAAGGAGCTCATTAGTTGTTCCTGGACCAGGAGACACCAGGATCAGTCTGCATTTTGTTCCTGGACCAGGAGACACTAGGTTCAGTCTACATGTTGTTCCTGGACCAGGAGTCACTAGGTTCAGTCTGCATGTTGTTCCTGGACCAGGAGACACTAGGTTCAGTCTGCATGTTGTTCCTGGACCAGGAGTCACTAGGTTCAGTCTGCATGTTGTTCCTGGACCAGGAGACACTAGGTTCAGTCTGCATGTTGTTCCTGGACCAGGAGACACTAGGTTCAGTCTGCATGTTGTTCCTGGACCAGGAGACACTAGGTTCAGTCTGCATGTTGTTCCTGGACCAGGAGACACTAGGTTCAGTCTGCATGTTGTTCCTGGACCAGGAGACACTAGGTTCAGTCTGCATGTTGTTCCTGGACCAGGAGACACTAGGTTCAGTCTGCATGTTGTTCCTGGACCAGGAGACACTAGGTTCAGTCTGCATGTTGTTCCTGGACCAGGAGACACCAGGTTCAGTCTGCATGTTGTTCCTGGACCAGGAGACACTAGGTTAAACCCACTATTCCTAGGCTGTCATTGTAAATAATAGTGCCTTGTTAAATAACAATATATTGTGCAGCTCTATTTGGTCACTGAGTCACTGAAATTTGTTTTGATTGAATTGAACAGTTTAAACCAATCAGAATGGAGAAAGACCCATTGAAATCACTTAGAGTGAATGTGTTGCCACCCTAGGGTCACGCACTATTCATAAAGCAAATGTATTATTCAAAAACATAAAATACCGCCATACCGTCCAATTTCTTTGAAATACCATGGTATAATATTTTGGCCATATCGCCCAGCCCTAGTTACTACATTCTACAATGTACATTTAAAAATAAATAAATGAAGAAGAACATTGGAATGAGTAGGTGTGTCCAAAGTTTTGACTGGTACTGTAGGTCTGGATTGATGTCATAGCATGACCTGAAGGAGGGTGGTCAAATCATGGGGATTGCATCGTACATCTTCCCAGTGGTATAAAGTACTTTAAAATACTACTTAAGTAGTTTTTTGGGGTATCTGTACTTTACTATTAATATTTTTGACAACTTTTACTTCACTACATTGCTAAAGAAAATAATGTACTTTGTACTCCATACATTTTCCCTGACACCCAAAAGTACTCATTACATTTTGAATGCTTAGCAGGACAGACAAATGGTCCAATTCCCTCACTTATCAAGAGAACATCCCTGGAAGCATGTAACATACTGTAAGTACAATACAATACACAAACACAATACACAAACACAATACACAAACACAATACACAAACACAATACACAAACACAATACACAAACACAATACACAAACACAATACACAAACACAAATACAGTACAGGGGGAAGATGCAGTGGTGGAAAAGCTACCCAATTATTATTCTTGAGTAATTTACTTTGACTCAAGTGAAAAGTCACCCAGTAAAATCCTACTTGAGTAAAAGTCTAAAAGTATTTGGTTTTAAATATACTAAAGTATCGAAAGTCAAAGTAAAAGTATAAATAATTTCAAATGCCTAAATTAAACCAGATTCCACACTTTTCTTATTTAATTTTTATTAACGGATAGCCAGGGGCATGTCCCCTTTTACCCATGTTTTAGACGTGAGGAACATCAGGAGTGCATGATGAACTCTACCCTCAGCAGGGAGATCTGCTGGAAGTGAGGTACTCTCTCACTCTGGGGAAAGACATCATTTAAACATCACAGATATACAGTACATTTCCACTGTTCCCTTGATAAAATGGCACGTGAACTATTTTGTATTACTGAATGAAACTGAGGAGATTGATTGAACTTACGTTAACTACATTACTTTAGTTGGCTGCTTTGAGCAAAACTTGAATGTAATATAACCTATTCTAGGAGACTATTGAATGTAATATAACCTATTCTAGGAGACTATTGAATGTAATATAACCTATTCTAGGAGACTATTGAATGTAATATAACCTATTCTAGGAGACTATTGAATGTAATATAACCTATTCTAGGAGACTATTGAATGTAATATAACCTATTCTAGGAGACTATTGAATGTAATATAACCTATTCTAGGAGACTATTGAATGTAATATAACCTATTCTAGGAGACTATTGAATGTAATATAACCTATTCTAGGAGACTATTGAATGTAATATAACCTATTCTAGGAGACTATTGTTTGTGTATGATTTTTATTCGTTGTTAACTTGTTTTTAAACAATGTCAATGGATGGAACTGAATAGTACTGTAGCCTCTTCTTGAACAAAGTGCTTGCTGCTGTGTAAATCAATCAATGAATGACAAGCAGATCATTGGAAATTGGAGACATGATAATAATTGTCACTGCGATATCGAGATACTACCACTAGATGGGGCTATTACATTATTATTATTGTTATTTTTATTATTATTGTTATTATTATTATTATTATTATTATTATAACTAGACAGAGTTTGAACCTGAATGGCATAACATGTTTCTCTCTTTATCATGGAACAAAACAGTCTTCAAGCTTCAGCCAGGCAAGCCAGCACAATCAAACATAACATAAAGAGGTTCTAGAGAGAGGTGATGCTGTGCAAGGGTTGCAGTTTTCTCTGGCTGGACAGGTCATATTGAGCTGACATGGTATACTGTTAGAAGTCAAGGTGGCTGGACAGATAGCCAGTATGGTATACTGTTAGAAGTCAAGGTGGCTGGACAGATAGCCAGTATGGTATACTGTTAGAAGTCAAGGTGGCTGGACAGATAGCCACTATGGTATACTGTTAGAAGTCAAGGTGGCTGGACAGATAGCCAGTATGGTATACTGTTAGAAGTCAAGGTGGCTGGACAGATAGCCAGTATAGTATACTGTTAGAAGCAGGGCCGGTGCGTGCATTTCTGCCGCTCTATCGAAACACAATTGTGCCGCCCATCTATTTTCAAAAATAATCATTGCTCCTTTCCTAATTATCTTTTTTTGTACTCACAACCCAACAGTATGGGTCGTTTAGACATGGTTTTACAGTGTACTGTTGCAGCTCGGCTATAAGAAGATGGCATGAGACAGAATGATTTAACAGAGAGGTCCTGTGCCCCAAACACCGCACGACTCCAGGAACATCACACCTTATTATCCACCTTCAACTTTTGACAACGAACCTAACCTCCGACCATGCAAGGCTCGGTTACGGTAGGTACTCTAACATTCCCCCTCCCCCATAACCTGAACTCAGACAACTGAAGAACACATAACCACAACGCTGATTGGTGATTTTGATTGACAGACACACATTCCTCACCAATGGACTACAAGAGGTGGATTTTTTTTTTTTTAAATGTTATAAGCCCACATTTTGCCGCCTTTCCAAAGTGCCGCTCTAGGTCGCCGCCTAGTCTGCCTATACGCACGCTCCGGCCCTGCTTAGAAGTCAAGGTGGCTGGACAGATAGCCACTATGGTATACTGTTAGAAGTCAAGGTGGCTGGCCAGATAGCCACTATGGTCTACTGTTAGAAGTCAAGGTGGCTGGACAGATAGCCACTATGGTATACTGTTAGAAGTCAAGGTGGCTGGACAGATAGCCACTATGGTATACTGTTAGAAGTCAAGGTGGCTGGACAGATAGCCACTATGGTATACTGTTAGAAGTCAAGGTGGCTGGACAGATAGCCACTATGGTATACTCTTAGAATGTGTGAATGTTCAAACCAGAACCTTTTTGTGATCGGAGGGGTTACATTTTTAACCTTTTTGATAATATATTGTAGAGGTGGCAGCCTATCAGAAGATTGGAGGCATGGATTATTTGAGGCGTGGCTTTCCAGATAGTTATTTTTGGTAGAGTTTGGTAGTTATTTTATTTTTTTACCCGTTAGAGTAAATTTTGTTCACACACACACACACACACACACACACACACACACACACACACACACACACACACACACACACACACACACACACACACATACACACACACACACACACACACACACACACACACCATCAGCGAACACACACACACACACACACACACCCTCAGCGCGCACACACACACACACACACACACACACACACACACACACACACACACACACACACACACACACACACACACACACACACACACACACACACACACACACACACACACACACACACCACACACACACACACACACACACACACACACCCTCCCCTGTCTGTATTGTTATAGATCCTGTCATTTTACAACAGGTTTATTCTGGACGAGGTCATCATATGATGTTTGAAGAGAAGCCAAGAGATGTTGAGGCAGATGGGGACTTGGCTCTCTTCACCAGGAGAATATTTCACCTTGACAGGCAGAGCAGCTTCAAAGGTAGAGGGTAGGAGAAGAGCAGGGAACAGAGCAGGGTGGGGCAGGGGAGGAGACATGCTCCAAACAGTACAGACTATAGCAGGAAGAATGATAACTGTAAGGTGTTAGCGTCATGGTAACAATACATGGGGAATCCGTCTGAAGTATTTGTCCTGTGGCTCTTTGGGGCTCCTGATCATTTGACCTCTCACAATGGCCGCCCTAGCCTTTGGGGGCCCTAAGTGACAATTTGTTGGTGGACCCCCCTTACAGTATACCATGTTAATATTGAGTGACAAACTAAATCAATGGGGCCCACTTGAGGTCAGGGCATCCTGGAAGGTCAGGGCATCCTGGAAGGTCAGGGCATCCTGGAAGGTCAGGGTCCCCTGGAAGGTCAGGGCCCCCTGGGCATGTGGCCTTCGTGCCTAGTCGATAATTCAACCATGATTAGTTCAGTGTTGTCTGCACATAGCAGTTCAGAGGAAATAGTTTTTGGGGAAAACACAAGGTATATAGAATGATAATGTCTCATGTTTGTTTATGTTATTACCGGTACAGTACGTCTGTGTTGCCATATTGAAAGGGTTTGTTTTAATCCATGTTATGATGTCATATATAGCAACATAATTATGAAGAACAAGTATCTAATATCTGAGTTAGAACCTGGGGTTACAGTCAATGTTCCCTGTAAGCTGCATGCATTGTCTGTGTAGCTCCCCCGGGAATGCCAGAAGAAGACAAATCAGCCCCTGCAGAGAAGCACCAGATTTTCTACAGTTTTCCGAGTTAGTTAACACTATCAACGTTTCCCTTTACTGCGAGTGATCGAATCAACTCAATATTAGCCACTTTCATGTCAACATACCGAAAACAAATTGAACTATGCAATAGATGTTCTTGTAGGCAGAGTGCATTGGAGTAGCATTCTATTCCATTGACAGGCATGACTCAGCTCGTACTCTACACAGACCGGCCATAACCAATCAGAGCTGCAGTAGGCCTATATGCAAATAGATCATTGCCATATATGGATTTGTGCCATTCACTTTGAACTGGACTGTTCTCTCATAGACTGTTCTCTTTGCTACCGCACGGCAAGCGGTACTGATGCACCATGTCTGGAACCAACAGGACTCTGAACAGCTTCTCCCCAAAGCCATTTGATTCATCACATATACTGCTGTTACTGTTTATTATCTATCCAGTTGCTTGTTACTTTTTCCCTGCCTTAACTACCTGGTACTCTGTGTATATAACCAAGTTATCATTACTCATGGTGTATTTAGCATTTCACTGTTAGTCTACACCTGATGTTAACAACACACACACACACACACACACACACACACACACACACACACACACAGTTACAATCCCTGATCTAAACCTCTGTTCCACAGCTGCAAACTGCTCCTTGATTCTGTCTGCAAGCTCACAAAAAACTCCTTAACCCTCCTTAACAACAGAACAGAAACTAACTCCTTAGCCCACAATAGAACAGAAACTAACTCCTTAACCCACAATAGAACAGAAACTAACTCCTTAACCCACAATAGAACAGAAACTAACTCCTTAACCCACAATAGAACAGAAACTAACTCCTTAACCCACAATAGAACAGAAACTAACTCCTTAACCCACAATAGAACAGAAACTAACTCCTTAACCCACAATAGAACAGAAACTAACTCCTTAACCCACAATAGAACAGAAACTAACTCCTTAACCCACAACAGAACATAAACTAACTCCTTAACCCACAACAGAACATAAACTAACTCCTTAACCCACAATAGAACAGAAACTAACTCCTTAACCCACAACAGAACATAAACTAACTCCTTAACCCACAACAGAACATAAACTAACTCCTTAACCCACAATAGAACAGAAACTAACTCCTTAACCCACAACAGAACATAAACTAACTCCTTAACCCACAACAGAACATAAACTAACTCCTTAACCCACAACAGAACATAAACTAACTCCTTAACCCACAACAGAACATAAACTAACTCCTTAACCCACAACAGAACATAAACTAACTCCTTAACCCACAACAGAACATAAACTAACTCCTTAACCCACAGTAGCATCATAGCTAGCATGTTTCCTGCATGATGCTGCTTATTGTGATACACAACTCCTCCTAAAGCTGTATCCTCACAATGCCAAGCTGTAGAGAGACCATCCATATTCATAAGCATATCAGAGTAGGGGCACCCTATTCCCTACATAGTGCACTACTTTTGACCAGAGCCCTATGTGCCCTTGTCACTCTGGTCAAAAGTAATGCACTGTATAGGGAATTGGTGGGGCCAACAGAGTCAAAAGCCAGACTGTGTTGGCCCCACCACCAGCTCTGCCTGCCTTGTACCTGTGTGTACTTCTTTTTTGAACCTCAGCTCTGGGCATGCAGTACTTATTGGAATGGCAGTAATGAGCTCTCTCTCTCTCTCTTTCTCTCTCTCTCTCTCTCTCTCTCTCTCTCTCAAATCAATTTAAGGGCTTTATTGCCTTGGAAACATACGTTTACATTGCCAAAGCAAGTAGATAGTAAACAAAAGTTAAATAAACAATAAAAATGTACAGTAAACATTACTCTCTGAAGTTCCCAAAAGAATAAAGACATTTTAAATGTCATATTATGTCTATATACAGTGTTGTAATGATGTGCAAATAGTTAAAGTACAAATGGGAAAATAAATCAACATAAATAATAATATGGGTTGTATTTACAATGCTCTCTCTCTCTCTCTCTCTCTCTCTCTCTCTCTCTCTCTACCCCCCCCTCTCTCTCAATCTCTCTCTCCTCCCTCTCTCGCTCTCTCTCCTCTCTCTCTCCCCCCCCTCTCTCTCAATCTCTTTCTCCTCCCTCTCTCACTCTCTCTCCTCTCTCTCTCTCTCTCTCTCTCTCGCTCTTTCTCTCTCTCTCTCTCCCCCCCCTCTCTCTCTCAATCTCTTTCTCTCTCTCCTCCCTCAATCTCTTTCTCTCTCTCCTCCCTCTCTCGCTCTCTCTCCTCTCTCTCTCACTCTCTCTCTCTCTCTCTCTCTCTCTCTCTCACTCTCTCTCTCTCCTCCCTCTCTCGCTCTTTCTCTCCTCTCTCTCTCAATTCAATTTCAATTTAAGGGTTTTATTGGCATGGGAAACATACGTTTACATTGCCAAAGCAAGATAATAAACAAAAGTGAAATAAACACTAAAAAATGAACATTAAACATTACACTCACAAAGGTTCCAAAATAATAAAGACATTTCAAATATCATATATATATATATATATATATATATATATATATATATATATATATATATCACTTTTTGTTATATATAAAGTGTTATAATGATGTGCAAATAGTTAAAGTGCTCTCTCCCTCTCTCTCTCTCTCTCTCTCTCTCTCTCGCTCTCTCTCTCTAGCTCTCTCTCTCTCTCCTATGTTTTCATGTTCTCCTTTAGGGAGAGTTGGTTTGGATATGAAGCAGCAGAGGAGACAGGAGTCTGTATAGAGGTACTATAGGTGAAGCAGCAGAGGAGACAGGAGGCTGTATAGACGTACTATAGGTGAAGCAGCAGAGGAGACAGGAGGCTGTATAGAGGTACTATAGGTGAAGCAGCAGAGGAGACAGGAGGCTGTATAGACGTACTATAGGTGAAGCAGCAGAGGAGACAGGAGGCTGTATAGAGGTACTATAGGTGAAGCAGCAGAGGAGACAGGAGGCTGTATAGAGGTACTATAGGTGAAGCAGCAGAGGAGACAGGAGGCTGTATAGAGAGGTACTATAGGTGAAGCAGCAGAGGAGACAGGATGCTGTATAGAGGTACTATAGGTGAAGCAGCAGAGGAGACAGGAGGCTGTATAGAGAGGTACTATAGGTGAAGCAGCAGAGGAGACAGGAGGCTGTATAGAGGTACTATAGGTGAAGCAGCAGAGGAGACAGGAGGCTGTATAGAGAGGTACTATAGGCTACATGTTTGAGACAGCTGGGCCTATAGCGTGAAGAGAGATTACAACAGATAGCTAAGGCAAGGATAATAATCTGGGGCTGTTTATATGGACTAGACTGTATTATGTGTTATCAATGTATTTATATGGACTAGACTGTATTATGTATTATCAATGTGTTTATATGGACTAGACTGTATTATGTATTATCAATGTGTTTATAAGGACTAGACTGTATTATGGAAGCATGAGAATAGAATGTAGCCTACATAAAGTGAATCTTCTGCATGGTCTGTTAAAGTGACCATTTGTTTTAGGGAAGTGTACTAATCTTACTGGCTACACAACCTGACACTACAACGGTCTGGTCCTTTGAAGAGGGCAATAAACAGACATAGTGCTTAAAAGGTTATCAGTCTCTCACACACCATTTGTCTTGCTGAGGTGTAAAGCAGCCACACCTTTCATGATGGTGTGCTGATCAACAGGAAATAGACACACATGCAAGTAGCCTGAGAAACAAGGTCCATGAAGTCAATAACTTTCTTGTAACACATTACATTCATATTCTGACCATCTCTGAAATTCACTTAGATAATACTTTTTATGATACAGTGGTAGCAATACACGGTTATTACATCTACCGAAAATACAGAAATGCCAACGCTGGCGGTATTGCGGTCTATATTTAGAACCACATTCATGTAAAGCTTAGAGACAATCTCATGTTAAATACTGTTTAAGTAATATGGCTACAGGTTCATCTGACTCACCTAAAGACCATTCTGGTGGGAAGCTGCTAACAGTCAGTATCTGGATAATATGTGTGAAATGCTTGATAATGTATGTGATATCACCAGAGAAGTATATATTCTGGGTGATTTAGATATTGACTGGCTTTCAACAAGCTGCACACTCAAGAAAAAACTTCAAACTGTAACCAGTGCCTTCAAACTGGTTCAGGTTATCAGTCAACCTACCAGGGTCGTTACAAACAGCACAGGAATGAAATCATCATCATGTATTGATCACATCTTTACTAAGGCTGCAGAGATTTGCTTTCACTACCAGAAAGTAGTGATCACAATATACTAGCCATATCTAGGAAAACCAAAGTTCACAAGGCTGGGCCTAATATAGTGTATAAGAGGCCATACAATAAGTTTTGTAATGATTCATGTTGTTGATGTAAATAATATTTGTTGGTCTATGGTGTGTAATGAGGAGAAACCAGGCTCTGCACTTGACACATTTATGAAACTGCTTATTCCAGTTACTAATAAGAACGCACCCATTAAGAAAATGTCTGTAAAAACTGTTAAATCCCAGTGGATTGATGAGGAATTGAAATTGTATGGTTGAGAGGGATGAGAAAAAAGGTATGGCAAATAAGTCTGGCTGCCCAACTGATTGGCAAACGTATCGCAAATCAAGAAATCATGTGACTAAACAAAATAAAAATAAACTATACTATTAAACAAAAATAAATTATATAAAGAATGATACTAAAAATCTTTGGAGGACTTTAAATAAATTTTCTGGAAAAAAGGCAAACTAGACTCCATCATTCATTGAATTAGATGGATCATTCATTGAATCAGATGGCTTGTTCATTGAATCAGATGGCTCGTTCATTGAATCAGATGGATCGTTCATTGAATCAGATGGCTCGTTCATTGAATCAGATGGCTCGTTCATTGAATCAGATGGCTCGTTCATTGAATCAGATGGATCATTCATTGAATCAGATGGCTCACTCATTGAATCAGATGGCTCATTCATTGAATCAGATGGCTCATTCACCACAAAACCCACTGATATTGGCAACTACTTTAATGACTTTCATTTTCATTGGCAAGATTAGCAAACTTCGGAATGACATGCCAGCAACAAATTCTGACACTACACATCCAAGTATATCTGACCAAATTATAAAAGACAAGCATTGTACTTTTGAATTCTGTAAAGTGAGTGTGGAAGAGGTGAAAAAATTATTGTTGTCTATCAACAATGACAAGCCACCAGGGTCTGACAACTTGGATTGAAAATTACTGAGGATAATAGTGGACGATATCGCCACTTCTATTTGCCATATCTTCAATTTAAGCCTGCTGTGAGGGCTTGGTTGTGGTAAGGCCTCTTACTCCCACCTAGGGGAGGAGAGAGGCACACAACCAAGTCCTCACACACTTATCAGGGAGATTATCATCCCCAATCAGAGACAGCTGTCTAGCGTTGTCTCTGATTGGGGATGGTATTTAAGCTCCACTCAAATCCACCTGTGTGTGGATCATTGTTCCTGCTTGTCTGCCGTTTTCTTCAGAAAGCAAGTGAGTCACTGTGTTTTGTTTTGTAATCGTGGTTTTTGTTTATTAGTCATCTCCGTCTGTTTATTTAATGCTTCGTGAGGACATCTCATTAAATAAAAGAGGAATGACACTCCATCAGCGCTCCGTGTATCGTCCCATTAATCCAAACCGTGACAGAATGATCCACCCTCATAGGACGCAAAGGAGTATTACTTTAGGAGATATCCTCCTCGGTATGGGAAAAATTACCGAGGAGGAACACTCTTATTATCGTTCGGTGGAGGAAGGCTGGGGTCCGGAGCAGCAGAGGCGCCGGAGACGGAGGACACGTCACCGGGCTAAAGTTGAGGACCAGCCTGGAGCCCAGAAAACCCCTCAAACTGATTTTGGGGGGGGCTATGGGGGTGGTCGGGGATCGGGGGAGAAGAGCCCCGACCACTGCACTCGTGGGGGTTCCAGGAGGAGCCCCTACAGCCGTGGGAGCAGGAGTACAGAGAGGAGTCGGAGGAAGACGACGACGATGTGCTTCTGTTCCCTCACTCGTGGGGGTTCCCGGAGGAACCCTCACAGGATGGGGATTGGCGGTGGAGTAGAGACGACAGGGACAGTCGTGCTCCAGCGCCAGTTCCCAGTCCGGTGCCTCCAGCGCCGGTCCAGAGTCGGAGGAAGAGGAGACCGACTCTGCGCACCAAACCATCGGTGCGCAACATTAGCCCGGTGCGACCCGTACCAGCTAAACGCACCAACCCAACGGTGCGTTTCCCCAGCCCGGTACGGCCCGCGCCTGCTCCGCGCACCAGCCCTATGGTGCGTGTCTCCAGCCCGGTGCGACCCGTGCCAGCTAAACGCACCAGCCCAACGGTGCGTTTCCCCAGCCCGGTACGGCCCGCGCCTGCTCCTCGCACCAGCCCAATGGTGTGTGTCTCCAGCCCGGTGCGACCCGTGCCAGCTAAACGCACCAACCCAACGGTGCGTTTCCCCAGCCCGGTACGGCCCGTGCCTGCGCCTCGCATCAGACCAGTGGTGCGTTCCCCCAGTCCAGTACGCCCCGTGCCTACTCCTCGCACGGAGGCTACAGCGACGGTCGTCAGCACAGCTCTGGGGTTGGAGACCATCTCTGCGTCGGTGCCCAGGGTGGGCACGACGTTCAGCCCTGCTGTGGAGCAGGAGCTCCATAGCGCGTCGGTGCCCAGTCTGGGGCCGACAGCCAGCCCAACCACAGGGCTGGAAACCCTCTCTGCGTCGGTGCCCAGGGTGGGCACGACGTTCAGCCCCGCTGTGGAGCAGGAGCTCCATAGCGTGTCGGTGCCCAGTCTGGGGCCGACAGCCAGCCCCACCAGAGGGCTGGAAACCATCTCTGCGTCGGTGCCCAGGGTGGGCACGACGTTCAGCCCCGCTGTGGAGCAGGAGCTCCATAGCGTGTCGGTGCCCAGTCTGGGGACGACAGCCAGCCCAACCACAGGGCTGGAAACCATCTCCGCGTCGGTGCCCAGGGTGGGCACGACGTTCAGTCCCGCTGTGGAGCAGGAGCTCCATAGCGCATCGGTGCCCAGTCTGGGGCCGACAGCCAGCCCAACCAGAGGGCTGGAAACCATCTCTGCGTCGGTGCCCAGGGTGGGCACGACGTTCAGTCCCGCTGTGGAGCAGGAGCTCCATAGCGTGTCGGTGCCCAGTCTGGGGCCGACAGCCAGCCCAACCAGAGGGCTGGAAACCATCTCTGCGTCGGAGAAGGTCAGCAGCCCGAGGCCTCCTGTGAAGGTCAGCACCCCGAGGCCTCCGGTGAAGGTCAGCAGCCCGAGACCTCCGGAGAAGGTCAGCAGCCCGAGACCTCCGGAGAAGGTCAGCAGCCCGAGGCCTCCTGTGAAGGTCAGCAGCCCGAGGGCCCCGGAGAAGGTCAGCAGCCCGAAACCCCCGGCGAAGTTCAGCAGCCCGAAACCCCCGGCGAAGGTCAGCAGCCCGAGACCCCCGGCGAAGGTCAGCAGCCCGAGACCCCCGGGGAAGGTCAGCAGCCCGAGACCTCCGGGGAAGGTCAGCAGCCCGAGACCTCCGGGGAAGGTCAGCAGCCCGAGACCTCCGGGGAGGGTCAGCAGCCCGAGACCTCCGGGGAAGGTCAGCAGCCCGGGACCTCAGGTGAAGGTGAGCAGCCCTGAACCTCCACCAGAGCCACATCCGGGTCCAGCAGTCTGCTCTGCTACAGCGCCAGAGCGGTCCGCTCCACCGGTGCCCAGTCCGGGGCCGGTCATCTGCGTCGCTCCAGTGCCGGAGCAGTCCGCTCCACCGGTGCCCAGTCCGGGGCCAGTCGTCGCCGTCGCTCCAGTGACGGAGCAGTCCGCTCCACCGGTGCCCAGTCCGGGGCCGGTCGTCGCCGTCGCTCCAGTGACGGAGCAGTCCGCTCCACCGGTGCCCAGTCCGGGGCCGGTCGTCTGCGTCGCTCCAGTGCCGGAGCAGTCCGCTCCATCGGTGCCCAGTCCGGGGCCGGTCATCTGCGTCGCTCCAGTGCCGGAGCAGTCCGCTCCACCGGTGCCCAGTCCGGGGCCGGTCGTCTACGTCGCTCCAGTGACGGAGCAGTCCGCTCCACCGGTGCCCAGTCCGGGGCCGGTCGTCGGCGTTGTACTTTTGAATTCTGTAAAGTGAGTGTGGAAGAGGTGAAAAAATTATTGTTGTCTATCAACAATGACAAGCCACCAGGGTCTGACAACTTGGATTGAAAATTACTGAGGATAATAGTGGACGATATCGCCACTTCTATTTGCCATATCTTCAATTTAAGCCTGCTGTGAGGGCTTGGTTGTGGTAAGGCCTCTTACTCCCACCTAGGGGAGGAGAGAGGCACACAACCAAGTCCTCACACACTTATCAGGGAGATTATCATCCCCAATCAGAGACAGCTGTCTAGCGTTGTCTCTGATTGGGGATGGTATTTAAGCTCCACTCAAATCCACCTGTGTGTGGATCATTGTTCCTGCTTGTCTGCCGTTTTCTTCAGAAAGCAAGTGAGTCACTGTGTTTTGTTTTGTAATCGTGGTTTTTGTTTATTAGTCATCTCCGTCTGTTTATTTAATGCTTCGTGAGGACATCTCATTAAATAAAAGAGGAATGACACTCCATCAGCGCTCCGTGTATCGTCCCATTAATCCAAACCGTGACACCTGCTAGAAAGTGTGTCCTCTCAGGCCTGGAGGGAAGCTAAAGTCATTCCACTACCTCAGAATAGTAAAGCCCCCTTTACTGGCTCAAATAGCTGACCAATCAGCCTGTTACCAACCCTTAGTAAACTTCTGGAAAAAATGGTATTTGGCCAGAAACAATGCAATTTTACAGTAAAAAAAACTGACAACAGACTTTCAGCACGCTTATAGTGAAGGACAATCAACAAGCACAGCACTTACACAAATTACTGATGATTGGCTGAGAGAAATTGATGATAAAAACATTGTGGGGGCTGTAGGGGCTGTAGTCTGCTGCTGGTAAAACGTATGTGTTATGACTTTACACCCCCTGCTATATTATGGATAAAGAGCTACCTGTCTAACAGAACAGAGGGCGTTCTTTAATGGAAGCCTCTCCAACATAATCCAGGTAGAATCAGGAATTCCCCAGGGCAGCTGTCTAGGCCCCTTAATTTTTTCAATCTTTAGTAAAGCCAGTGTGTCTATGTGGATGACACAACACTATACACGTCAGCTACTACAGCAAACTGAAATGACTGCAACACTTAACAAAGAGCTGCAGTTAGTTTCAGAATGGGTGGCAAGGAATAAGTCAGTCCTAAATATTACCAAAACTAAAAGCATTGTATTTGGGACAAATCATTCACTAAACTATAAACCTCAACTACATCTTGTAATGAATAATGTGGAAATTGAGCAAGTTGAGGAGACTAAACTGCTTGGAGTAACCCTGGATTGTAAACTGTCATGGATAAAACATGTTGATACAACAATAGCTAAGATGTGGAGAAGTCTGTCCATCTTAACAGCACTATCAACAAGGCAGGTCCTACAGGCCCTAGTTTTGTCGCACCTGGACTACTGTTCAGTTGTTGTGTGGTCAGGTGCCACAAAGAGGGACTTGGTAAAATTGCAGTTGGTTCAGAACAGGGCAGCACGGCTTCACTACTTGTTTTTGTAAGAAGTGTTGAAGCTGAATGTACCGAGCTGTCTGTTTAAACTACTAGCACACAGCTCAGACACCCATGCATACGCCACAAGACACAAGACAGGTCTCTTCACAATCCCCAAATCCAGAACAGACTATGGGAGGAACACAGTACTACATAGAGCCATGACTACATGGAACTCTATTCCACATCAGGTAACTGATGCAAGCAGTAGAATCAGATGAAAGAAAAAATCCACCTTATGGAACAGCGGGGACTGTGAAGAGACAGACACACAGGTACAGACACATTGTGATATTGCTGTATGGTGGTATTATACATTTTGCATTGTAGATATGTTGTGGTGTAATAATGTTATATGATGTACTGTTTAATCTTTTGTTTTATATGTAATGTGAGTGCTTTAATGTTTTTGGACCCCAGGAAGGGATCCCTAATATATACACATACTCACCCACTGCAGCCTAGCAGCCCTGGTCACTCTTTGGTTTTTGTTTCATAATTGAAGGCTGGTGACATAATTTGTTTATCTAATGTATCCTAATAGCTTCAATGTATCATTTATAATTTGTAATTTCTTCACTTTTGAAGTCAATATGTTCAAATCATGCAATAACATCGAGCACATGTTCAGATGCCGAGGCTACACCTGTTTTACGACCCACATTTTTTGGGGCTTGCCTGTTTTGTATGTTATTTTGGCATTAATACGTATCACATATCAGTTTGCAAACAATGTGAAAAAATATATATATAATTTAGTTAATAAAGCTGCATACAAACATGGTCTCTTATTTGTTTTCTTGAGTAAGGCAAAATGCAGGTGTTTCAGCCTAGCTCAGTGCTTTCTGTGGTGGTGGGGCGGGCCAGCAGTAAATAGGACCATTGCGGCATGATTGGCTCAGTGTTCTGTCATTCATGGAAACATTGCGCAATCACCTATTTTAAGTCCTTAGTAAGGTGGACATCCAACAATTCAGTCCTTTGGGTCCAGCCATAGAGTTATATTACAAGTGCACTTTCAAGAAAGCTCAAGGTCATTGGCCACAGAAATGACGTCAAATCATGTCATATGGACAGTAGCTTTGATTGGACTGATCATGTCAACATGTTACTTTCACAATTAGCTAGCAGTCATCATCATGAATCAAGTCTACTGGCTAATCCTTGTCATATGAAGAGGAATAATGAAGAGAAAATATAGATAAAATGTATCAGTGCTCATCAGCCATTGGACATACAAATACAGCCTGTGACGTCATCCACTCTGCTATCGCGAGGTTACAGACAGCGCATCCCAGTGCCTTCTTTGCCATTTCGGGGGATTTTAACCATGCATCTCTCTCTTCAACACTGTCCACGTTCAAACAGTTTGTGAAGTGCCCAACCAGGAATAATACAACTCTGGACTTGTTATATGCTAATGTAAAGGATGCATACAACTCCACTGCACTCCCTCCCCTCGGTAGATCGGATCACAACCTTGTCCACCTCACCCCACTCTACAGGCCTATGGTCCAACAGCAGCCTGCGACCACCAGGACCATTAGGGGATGGTCCCCGGAGGCGAATGAGGCCCTACAGGACTGCTTTGAAACAACAGACTGGGATGTGCTCTGTGAGGCTCATGGGGAGGACATTGATGGACTTATAGACTGCATAACGGACTATATACATTTTTGTGTAGACAACACTGTACCCACCAGGAAGGTACACTGTTTTCCAAATAATAAACCCTGGGTCACCAGGGACCTGAAGGCTCTGCTGAATGAGAAGAAGAGGGCCTTCAAGGAGGGGGACAGGGACAAATTGAAATGCGTCCAGAGGGAGCTGAAGTTGCGGATTGCTGAGGGGAAGAGAGTGTGTAAGGAGAAGATGGAGGACAAGCTGAGGCAGAGCCAGGTGAGAGAGGTGAGGAAGGGAGAAATATCACTGGCTTCAAAAAGTCAAACAGTGGGCAGACGGAGGGGACCCAGGACAGAGCCAATGAGCTGAACCAATTTTTTAACAGGTTTGATACTGGCCCAGTCCACCTACCCTCCAGCTCCCCAGGCCACACACCCTCACGGCTGTCCCACTCCCACTTTGTTCACAACACCTCTGTTGTGACAATCAACGACCCCCTCCCCACCTCCGCCCCCGCTCCCTCTGGACTGATCTGCAACACCTCCCTTCCTCCCACCTCTGGACTGATCCTCAACACCCCCCTTCCCCCCACCTCCCCACCTGTGCTGGCTTTCACCACCAACCAAGTTAAGAGAGAGCTGGAGAGACTACATCAGTGGAAAGCGGCGGGCCCTGTTGGCATCAGCCAAGGGTGCTGAGGGTCTGTGCTGACCAACTGTGTGGAATACTCCAGCGACACTTCAACCTTAGCCTGAGCCTGGAAAGGGTCCCTGTGCTGTGGAAAACATCCTGCCTGGTCCCAGTGCCCAATAAGGCGCACACCACTGTCCTGAATGACTTCAGACCTGTTGAGCTAACATCCCACATCATGAAGACCCTGGAAAGGTTAGTCCTCGCTCACCTCAGACCCCTGGTGTGTATATCACTGGACCCCCTGCAGTTTGCATACCAGCGCAACATCGGGGTGGGTGACGCAATCATCTACCTTCTGCAAAGGGCCTACTCTCACCTGGACAACGCAGTTTGCACTGTGAGGGTTATGTTTTTTGACTTCTCCAGTGCCTTCAACACCATTCAGCCCCTGCTACTGGGTGAGAAGATGAGGAGGATGAAAGTGGAAGCACCCTTAGTCTCCTGGGTCACAGACTACCTGACCGGTAGGCCACAATTTATGCGGCTACTGAGCTGTGTCAGAACGGGCAGTGAGCAACACAGGGGCCCCCCAGGGAACGGTCCTGATACTCTTCCTGTTCACCCTCTACACCTCAGACTTCAGATATAACTGAAACATGCCACCTGCAGAAGTTCTCGGATGACTCCGCAATTGTAGGGTGCATCAGGGGTGGGCAGGAGGAGGAGTACAGGAGCACAATCAGTGACTTTGTGTTGTGGTGTGAGCAGAACTACCTTCAGCTCAACATCAGCAAAACAAAGGAGATGGTTGTGATCCGATCTACCGAGGGGAGGGAGTGCAGTGGAGTTGTATGCGTCCTTCACGTTAGCATATAACAAGTCCAGAGTTTTATTATTCCTGGTTGGGCACTTCACAAACTGTTTGAACGTGGGCAGCGTTGAAGAGAGAGATGCATGGTTAAAATCCCCCGAAATGGCAAAGAAAGCACTGGGATGCGCTGTCTGTAACCTCGCGATAACAGAGTGGATGACGTCACATGCTGTGTTTGCGTCAGCGGAGGGCGGGATGTAAACAATAACAGCAATAGCCGCCGTGAATTCCCTCGGCAAATAGTAGGGTCTCAGGCTAACGGCTAACAGCGCAATGTCCGGGCTACAAAACTGTTCCTTAAGAGTAATATGGTTCGGATTACACCATCTGTTGTTAACTAATAAAGCCAGCCCACCACCCTTGCTCTTACCGGAAGAGACGCGATCCCTGTCCGCTCTGATGGTCTGGAAACCGTCGATAGTGACATTCTCTATGGGGATGTTATCGTTCAGCCAAGTCTCCGTGAAAAGCATTAGGCTCGTTTCTCGATAGACCCTTTATCAACGGACAAGAGCCTCAAGCTCATCCATATTGTTATGTACTGACCTCACGTTGCCCATAATGATAGATGGTATCATTATGGGCTTCCTCCGCTTTGCCTTACATTTCAATCCCGCCCTGCGTCCACGGCGTCGCCTTTTCAACTCGTCCGGAATATCAAACTTTTCCATGGGGAGCAGCAGCGTTGCGTGGGCTAAATCCAGGAGCTGGGCTCTGTTGTAAATAATAATAGTTGACGACTCCTGCCGACGTTCAGCTGCGATAAAATCCATAATCCTGAACTATTATAGTTCAACTGTAGCAAAATAAAAAATAAAACAAAAGAAAAGAGACGAAAAAAAACGAACTAAAACAACAATTTATGCAGAACAACGGGAGCTGCTTAACAGGCGACCAGCAGGGCGGCGCCAAACACACACTAGCATTGAAACTCTAGAGGTGGCGGAGAGACGGATCCTGGCCAAACTGCTGGCCATCATGGACAACGTCACCCACCCTTTGCATGCCATGGTTATGATGCAGAGGAGCACCTTCAGTCACAGACTGATCCCACCACGGTGTGCCAGAGAGCGCTACAGGAGGTCCTTCCTGCTGCCAGCTATTAGACTATTTAATGCCTCACCGGGGTGCCGTGCCGTCGGCAACAGAGACCTGGAACTGTTGGGGTGTTAGGACCTAGTTTAACAATTAGGCATCCATCTGTGAGTAACTCTGGTCTGTAATCACTCATTTACTCAGGAGTTATTAATTCAGGACTGTATTTACATATTCATGTTCAGTTGTTATATCATATCACATGCAATATTGTAAGTAATTATTGGACTGAACTTACGTAGTCATTCACTCAGGAATACATATTAGTATCCTGTCAGTTGTATCTTTTCTCATTGTTTTTAGTAGCATTTATCTGTAATTAATCCCTGCTCACTAAGGACTGTACTTTAAGGGAATTATTATTATTACCCTAAATTATATAATACGCACATTTAGCTTTTTAAGTATCTCTTCCTGTCATTTATCTGTACAGTTAATGTAACCATGCAAAATATTCACTTACCTGTTCATTTAACCAGACTGTATATTAAGTAAACTATTATTACCCTCACTTTAGCTATTCAAGTATTTATCTGCCATCGACCTGTATAGTATAGTTAACCATGCAAATATTCCTTATTTATCTATATCAACTTGCAATATTTTTATAATTATTTTATCACCTAACACTCTGTAACAATGTATGGTGTACATATTCAGCCATTCACCCATACTATGCAATGTCTTTTTATAGCTTTTTCCACTCCAGACTTCTTGTATTTCTATACTTTTTCATACTGCCTCACTATGTATCATGTATCGTGTATCTGTATTTTGTGTATTTTCGTTCTGGCTTTTTGCACCTGCCCTGTGTTTTTTCATAGCTGCTTGACGAAGAAATTTCCTCTCTGGGATCAATAAAGTATCTATCATTTATGCCCCCTTTATTTATCCTACGGTTCTGACTTGGTGTACAGGGAGAACACTGTAAGAACGGCCCATGTTCTGACTTGGTGTACAGGGAGAACACTGTAAGAACGGCCCATGTTCTGAATTCTGTCGCTGTACATTTCAAAAGTGCTGAATAAATTTACTACGTCTGTCCTAGCTCGCTCATTAATGTCTTAATCAAAATCACGGATTGCCTCTTATCCGCTTGTCGTCCCCTTATGCCACAGTTTGTAAATCTCAATTGTCATTAGAAACCACATTTGTTTAAGCAAGTCAGACATATCAGATATGTTTTTTTTAAAGGCAGTAAATGAGGCTGAATGAACTGTTTCGCTGCCAGACAAGGCTCCGCTGATATCCAGGTGTAGCAGTGGTAAGGTGTTGGGACTGTTGTTGGCCGTTTGTGGGCACCGTTTGTCACCGTTATAGTGCAAGTAATGTATTGTTTGGTGTTGTGTTGTGTAGTGGTTCTGCTGGCATGCATCTAAAAAAATGTTTGCCCCACCAAGATTTACATGCTAAAATCACCAACGCGTGCTTGTCGATCGCGGCATGGTGAGTTGCATTTGGGGTGGGCCTGACGGGGGGTGGGGGTTGACAGGGTAGAAAGGGTTAAGAGTGGGGGAGGGGGGGCTTGACAGCAAACCAGAAGAGGGGCGTATAAAAACACTTTCGCCTACAGCAACGCGCTGCGAGAGAAGAACGGCGTGTATATAGTGGACTGGCCACGATTTAGTGTACACTTTTTGGACACGGTGAGGATTGAGGGTGGCACTTGGAGCGTCGATCGGAAAGCTACTGGTTTTATACTGTTGAGAATAGACAGCAGCATGTCTGGATTTGCGACTGGATGGATCATGGTTGTTCTTGAAAGGGAGAACTCCTCAAACTAGTAGAGGTTTTCGGGGATCCACTTTTTGGTGGTTGGATGGTAGAAAGGTAGACGCCAGCTCGTTAATACCCTGCGCCAATTCAATATGACGTTTTGGGATAGAGGATAGCCCAGATAATGGGCGGGAGGGAGAATGTGTCCAAAACAACCAAACCAAGGAGTGCTATGAACCACAGATGAGAGAGAAGAGAACCAGACAGTTTGATTGTAAGGCGAGGAAAAGGTATATTTCGGGTAAACAGTGGAGAATGCGGTGCGGGAAACACTTGGCTGGAACTGGGCTGCAAATCTCTTGATAAAATAATCTACCTGGAGTGCAACACGCGATAGTTTACATGCTTTTAACACAGTATAGGTTGAACGCAAAACAATAGTTCCGTGGTTATTGAATGACTTTACCCATGGGCAGTTTTACACAGTCTTTGACAGCATTTGGAGAAATCACTTTGTAGATCCACGCCAACATAGATGGAACATATCATCCACGGGCATACCAAAGGAAATCCGAACCTCACTGAATGGACCTTTAACTTTGATACTTTTTACACATCGAATCCGAACCCACTTTTTGTTCCACTTGAAGACCGCTCTCCACCGAGGCTGATCTGAAACTAAATCTACCTAACAACCACATGGTCCCAAACTTTACATTTTGACCGATTTGTTTTCTTGATTCCTCTATTCTCCTGACCCTCCTTTCCCCTTAAATTGTAATTCTGAATCCAGAAGTGGCTCCGAAGTGGTGTTGCGGCTCCTCGCCCGCAGCGGATCCGGAGCTGGGAGTGTCTGCAGCGGGAGGAGCTGGCGGAGGACCCCCTGCCACACCGCAGGGACCGAAGACCGGTCAGGTGAAAAGGATGGTTCGATTGGCTGCAGAACTCTTGTTGCTTTTAGGACTTCTACTTCTTACCTTACATATCACGGTGTTACGGAGCAGCCCGCTACACCAAGGGAATTTAACTTTGAGCCAGGATCAGCAGGATACAGTGCTCGCAGAGGTAAGTGCTATGTCTTATTCTATTCCATTCTGTCAGAACCTGAAGGGGCTCTTTAGTCTAGAGTTTGGGGTTAGGGCTCAAAATGGGGAATAAGCCTGTATTCTATTCTATTCTGCACGAGGTGATATACCCAAGCATCAGTTGTAGGGGCTCTTTGACTACACTGTAAATGGGTAATGACTACACTGTAAAGGGGTAATGACTACACTGTAAAGGGGTAATGACTACGTTGTAAAGGGGTAATGACTACACTGTAAAGGGGTAATGACTACGTTGTAAAGGGGTAATGACTACACTGTAAAGGGGTAATGACTACACTGTAAAGGAGTAATGACTACACTGTAAAGGGGTAATGACTATGTTGTAAATGGGTAATGACTACGTTGTAAAGGGGTAATACTACGTTGTAAAGGGGCAATGACTACGTTGTAAAGGGGAAATGACTACGTTGTAAAGGGGAAATGACTACACTGTAAAGGGGTAATTACTAGTACGTTGTAAAGGGGTAATGACTACGTTGTAAAGGGGTTACTATGAATTTGACAGTAATTTACAGGCAAGTAACATTCTGTATTTCATATTGCAGTACATATTACAGTAGTACACCTACTGTAATATATATACAATATCAAAGCAAGTACTGTGTAATGACACACAGTAAAATACCGTAAAATGTACTGTGTTATACTGTAAAAAAAGTAAATGCTACTGTAATCGTAATTAATGAATGAATGGATGAATGAAATTCATTGAGGGGAGGGGTTTGTATTTCACAGTTTTTCCTGTAATTACAAGGTATTGGTTCAAGCAGGTAAAGTGTTTACACATTACAGCATATTAATGAATATTTGGTGTTTTATATCAATTGCACTTCTAAAGGCCTTAACAAAGGCTTCCAACCTGGCAGCGACTACAGGGCAAAATAGACCAAAGGCTTCCAACCTGGCAGCGACTACAGGGCAAAACAGACCAAAGGCTTCCAACCTGGCAGCGACTACAGGGCAAAACAGACCAAAGGCTTCCAACCTGGCAGCGACTACAGGGCAAAACAGACCAAAGGCTTCCAACCTGGCAGCGACTACAGGGCAAAACAGACCAAAAGGACAAAATGCTGAACCATTAAAGGTTTAAAACTAGTTGCCACTCCAACTTGTCCCCTGTATATTTGAACTTGATTGGGCACTTTAACCACATAGGAGTTAAGGCCAGGCACCACAGGCTGAATTACATTCATCCATCTACTTATACATTTTCAGATTTGTTGGTGTTTAGTTCCATTAATATTTGTTTTTTCTAAAAGTAAAAATAAAAATGTCAAAAACATTATGAAAATGTATATTTTCTTTAGTTTATCATACTACTATCATACAAATGTTCATGAATTTGAACCACTTTAAAATGAACATAAATCAATCAATCAAAACTCTCCTAATTTAAAAGCCCATTTCATAAAGAATGTTAACTTCCTTTGAAGAGATGGTGATTGGGTCTAAATAGGCGTTTGGTGTTTGGTAGTGTAAATTCAGTGTACTTGTGTTTAACTGCCATTTCCTGAAAGTCAGACTCTTCCCACAACTCATTTTCTGAGCTTCAGAATCATATGCATTCACCAAATTTTCCAAATGACATCAGTTTGACCGGTTGTAAGGAAATAGAAAGCTGTGAAAACGACCCAACATGTTTCTGATAACATTACAGTTTGGCTTGGATGCATATTTGATCTGGTTTATCAGCTTTTATGGTGCAGATAAAGATAGATACCGTCTGTAGAGGTGCTAACTGTACATTTGCATTCTGTCAATATGCTGAAAGAAAGAAATCATATTTCTCCACTCCTGTTACGAGTAAAAATGTTGCCTACATTTGGTGTATCATTTTACTGCAATAAATGCTTAATTCAGCAGGAGTTAATATTAAGGCTATGTGAGAGGTTATAGACCTACAGTCAGTGTCCAGATTTCAGTGTCCATTTAATCCATGTGAACAGCAGGCTACAGTTCCCTTGACGTTCCATAGGGCTATTTGAAGTCCCGTCTTGTGACTGTGGAATTTGTAGACAGCCTCACAATCACCACTCAGAACACAGCCGTCATCCTTTTTTACCACTTCAACATATCTTTTCTAAACATTACTTTTCTGGCCCTGCCTTCTGTTTATTTTAAACTCTCCATTGCAGCTTTTCTCTTATTGAATTAAACTCTGACATTGTAATTTTTGCCTTAGTGGATCGAGGTTAACCTTTTCTGCCCGTTCCCAGAAGCGTTTGGTGATTGGCGTGTCGGCTATTTGGTGCACGTACAGTTAGGCCCTAAAGCTTAGGCTACGCACTAATGCCAAGAAGTCGAAAACAATGAAAGAAAAAACTAAATGTAGCCTGTAGATATAAATTGCACAAGAATGATACAGTTGAAGTCGGAAGTTTACATACACCTTAGCCAAATACATTTAAACTCAGTTTACATACACCTTAGCCAAATACATTTAAACTCAGTTTACATACACCTTAGCCAAATACATTTAAACTCAGTTTACATACACCTCAGCCAAATACATTTAAACTCAGTTTACATACACCTTAGCCAAATACATTTAAACTCAGTTTACATACACCTTAGCCAAATACATTTAAACTCAGTTTTTCACAATTTCACATTTCATCCTAGTAAAAATTCCCTGTCTTAGGTCAGTTGGGATCACCACTTTATTTTAAGAATGATTTATTTCAGCTCTTATTTCTTTCATCATATTCCCAGTGGGTCAGCAGTTTACATACACTGAATTAGTATTTGGTAGCATTGCCTTTAAATTGTTTAACTTGGGTCAAACATTTCGGGTAGCCTTCCACAAGCTTCCCACAATAAGTTGGGTGAATTTTGGCCCATTCCTCCTGACAGAACTGGTGTAACTGAGTCAGGTTTGTAGGCCTCCTTGCTCTTATAAACTTTTTCAGTTATTCCCAAAAATGTTCTATAGGATTGAGGTCAGGGCTTTGTGATGGACACTCCAATACTTTGACTTTGTTGTCCTTAAGCCATTTTGCCACAACTTTGGAAGTATGCTTGGGGTCATTGTCCATTTGGAAGACCCATTTGCGACCAAGCTTTAACTTCCTGACTGATGTCTTGAGATGTGGCTTCAATATATCCACATCATTTTCCTTCCTCATGATGCCATCTATTTTGTGAAGTGCACCAGTCCCTTCTGCAGCAAAGCACCCCCACAACATGATGCTGCCATCCCCGTGCTTCACGGTTGGGATGGTGTTCATCGGCTTGCAAGCCTCCCCCTTTTTCCTCCAAACATAACGACTTTTCGCACCAAAGTACGTTCATCTCTAGGAGACAGAACGCGTCTCCTTCCTGAGCGGTTTGACTGGTGCGTGGTCCCATGGTGTTTATACTTGCGTACTATTGACAGTACAGAGGGTTAGACGCCTGTAGCAGCCAGAAGGCTACTCTTCAGTAGAGGACAGGACAGTACATGGAATAGGATGCTATTTGGGACGCAGCCCAGACCCCAACCTCAGGGTTAAGAGGGGTCTAGAATCAACAGGGCAGTTCTGAGGGAGGCTGTTACATTAAGCAGCATTCCCCCCTCCTCTCTCTCACCCTCCCTCCCTCCGCTCTGTGTGATGTATTTATAGCTTGTCACTCACTGACTTGCTATACAACAACCATGATAAATGGGGATTCGTGCCAGATATGGGTTCAATACTACTTGAAATCATTTCAAATACTTTAGCTGTGCTTTATTGACCTTACCTGTTGCAATGGATTCAATAGAATAGGATTTCAAATAATGTTTGAAACCAGGACTGATTTATGCTTGGTGGTTGGAGGGTTACGGGTGAGCTAGGAAGTATGTCCTTCCTAAATTATTTATTTGGGACATGTGAAAGTAAGTGGAAAGAATTGATGGTGTAAAATATGGAGATGAACAGAACATCACACGTGGGACATCAGGGAATGCTGCGTCTTTGTTTTTGCTGAGACGTGGCTTACGAACAATATACTCGACTCTGCTATTCAACCAGATGGCTTCTCCATATTCCGAATAGATTGAACGGTGGCTTCTGGTAAGAGTCGGGGCGAGGGGTATGTTTCTGCATAGACAATTCCTGGTGTATCGAAGTTGAAAACATTGCAAGCTCCTGTTCACCCGACCTGAAGTTTCTGATGCTAAAATGCCGACCCCACTATATGCAGAGGGAATTCACGTGTTATTATCACAGCTGTATACATACCGCAACAAGCAAGGCTGCACTCAACGAACTGTAAAAGCTCATTATCTAGCAAGAAGCAGTCTTTATTGTTAAGGGTGACTTTAACCAAGCCTGTCTAAAACAATATTTCCCAAAATATCACCAACATGTATCCTGCCCCACAAGAGGATCCAGCGTGCTTGACCCTTTATACACAAACATCCATGACACGTACAAAGCCATCCCCCGCCCCCAATTCAGCCAATTGGATCACGTCTCTCTGTTCCTACACCCCGCCTACAAGTAGCAACTCAAGAGGGAGCCACCAACACAGAGAATAGTGAGGCGCTGGACAGAGGAGGCAGACTCAATGCTGCAGGAATGTTTAGAGAATAGTGATTGGAATATGTTCAAAGATTCATCCACCCATTAACATTGAGGAATATACATTGTCAGTCACAGGCTTCATCAGGAGGTGTGTTGATGGTGTTGTACCCACAATAACAATCCAGACATACTCCAACCAAAAACCCTGGATGAACGGTGACATCCGTACAATGCTAAGAGCCCGTACTGCAGCATTCAATGTCAGCAGATCGAACCCTGATGACTCGGTGGCACGCGGCGCATACAAGGCAAGCAGGTACGAGCTCCGCAAATCCATTAAGGACGCATAAAGACAATACTCAAACTTGAATTGATGTTAGACAACTAAGACTCACAGCAGATGTGGCAAGGACTACAGACAAAGACTACAAATGCAAATCCAGCTGTGCAGTGCCCACCAAAGGATTCCTCCTAGATGAGCTTAACTCATTCTATGCTCACTTACAGATCCACGGAAGATGCAATTTCCATCACTATTCACACGGCCGTAACACATCAGAGGAACATGTGAGAATGCTGTTCATTGACTAAAGTTCATTATTCAACAATATTGTTCCCTCCAAGCTTGACACCAAGTTCAGAGCCTCTGCAACTGGATCCTGGATTTCCTGACAGGCAGACCACAGGCTGTGAGGATTGGCAACAACACCTCCTCCACACTGACTCTTAACACTGGGGCCCCCCAGGTGTTTGTCCTCAGCCCTCTGCTGTACTCCCTATTCACCCACGAATGCGTGGCTTTGCACAACACCAACTCCATACTCAAGTTTGCTGACAACACCTTGGTTGTATGTCTGATAACCAACAACGACGAGTCAGCCTATAGGGAGGATTGGCATTGTGGTGCCAGGACAACAACCTCTCCCTCAACGTTAGCAAAACAAAGGAGTTGATTGTTGACTTCAGGAAGCAGAGGAGGGAACATGCCCCAAGCCACATCAACGGGACTGCAGTAGAGAGAAGTTTTCAGACTTATCATGGACCAAAAACCCCACTCTTGTCAAGTTGTCGCAACAGCATCTCTACTTCCTAAGGCGGCTGAAGAAATTCTGCATGCCGCCCCGAGTCGTCTCAGAATATTAGACTATAAATTGTGCCTTCCTGTATTTTACTTATGCAAAAATATTTATTCTATTCTACTGCCATTTATTTTATGTTGGTATTCTTATATTTTATTATTTCTTACTGTTGTTGCATTGTCGAGAAGGAACCTGCAAGTAAGCATTTAGTCGGAAGATGTGTACCATGTGTATCCCGTACATCTAATAAAACTTGAAACTTGGAGGATCTAGGCTTTTATGTACCCACAGTCCATGAATGTTCTGCTGCTCATGTGTAGAATAGATTCAAACAACCTGCGGTAAGTAAATCAACAACCCAAATAGATTCAGATATAGTAGTCTTGTCTTTGTGATTTGATTGGCTAGTTGCAGCATATTCTGCAGAGCTGTAGGGAAAGGAAATATCCCAGCAATTCACTGCAGAATGTTGGAACAGACCTGGAATAGTTTAAGGCTGACCCAACATTACGCACAAGAGCAAGAGTGGAGAAGGGAAGCCAAGGGAAGCCATCCCAAGAGAGAGGAGGGCCACTTAGGCTAGTTAAAGTACAAAGTCAGCCCCCATATCACCCCTCTTACCTTGCTGGAGATTACACTTAATACTTTGCAACATATATACACATTCTAGTACTAAACATAAAGGCCCCCGAACACAGACTAAGGCTAGTCCTGGAATGAGAGGCACTTTTAATGGAGAATCTCTATTTAACATGCTTCTTAGTCTAGAAAGTCTGGAAAACTGGCCCACTATTTAAAATACTGTAGAAGATGTCAATTTATCGTAGGAAATGAGTCACCCACAACTCTGTCTTACAGTGAGCTTAACATTGCACCGGTCCGCCATAAAACTCTGCTGCATAGTGAACCTGAGTTCTGTTGTTAGCATAGAATGGGTTTTGTGTTCGATGAAAGGACTTGCTCTGCTCTGGCAGTGATGTCCAGATCTGGTTGACTGGTCTGCTACTGAAGACGATGATGTCATCTCTCCCCCTGCCTTGTCACGGCCCAGGGGGTTATATTCATGGGAAGGTGTCATATTTAAAGAGCCCTTTCACTGAGACACAAATGGACAGGATGGGGCTGTGTGCACCTGTAGAACGGCTGTAGAATGGAGAATAGACCTTTTAGACCCAGCGCTGGCACAGGAAGTGTGGTGACAGGAGAACAATATCACTGACTCACAGGAAGATGAGCCTCTACAGAGCGAGAATGTCACCATGGAGGAACAATGACAGACACAGGAAGATGAGCCCCTACAGAGCCTTCTACTGAGGAACAATAAGAAATAAACAGCTTATTTAGGTAAATACAACCTATTCAAGTTGTATGAGTTGACACTGGAATCACGGTATGCATTTCTTTCCAGTTGATCCCCACACCATAATAGTCAAGTGATTTACAATCTGCACATGCAATGTCCTCCTTGTATTAAAGGTGCATTATGCAGAAATCCTTCCGCCTTTTCCTGGTGGCTAAAATTCTAATAGACTTGCTTTAAATGAGATTGAATGATCTATAACTCACACATAGAACAGATCTACCGGTTCTTAGACTTGCTTTAAATGAGAATGAATGATCTATAACTCACATTTTATGTGAATTTGATCAGGTTGTCCAAAAAGTTACATATTGTAGCTTTAATTGATGAAGTCAAATTAAAAAAATACACAGTCTACCAAGTTTGACAGATGAGGCAGAAAAGAAAGGTATGTATTATCTTCCAGAGTGTGGGGCTGGCTGGTTGAGCAGCAGCATCTGGGACCAGTGTACCCTGCCTTCATTTCCTGTCCCTCTCCCTGGGGGGGACTGCCCCCTGAGTGGTTTCCCATTGAAAACATCCTCCTCCTCCTCTTCCTCCTCTTCTCCTCCCCTCCCCTCCCCTCCCCTCCCCTCCCCTCCTCTTATTCCTCGTTCTCATCTTCTCCTCCCCTCCCCTGCTCATCTTCTCTGCCTCATCCTCCTCCTCGTCTCCTGGCAAAGTGAAAAAGGAGAAAAAGGGGTATATATAGTAGGAAGGAGTGGAGGATGGGGGGCGGCTGGTGAGGGGAGGGGAGGGTAACAACATCCTGGGAGGCCCCAGATTACCTGGTGAGGTGAGGGGAGGGTAACAACATCCTGGGAGGCCCCAGATTACCTGGTGAGGAGAGGGGAGGGTAACAACATCCTGGGAGGCCCCAGATTACCTGGTGAGGAGAGGGGAGGGTAACAACATCCTGGGAGGCCCCAGATTACCTGGTGAGGAGAGGGGAGGGTAACAACATCCTGGGAGGCCCCAGATTACCTGGTGAGGGGAGGGGAGGGTAACAACATCCTGGGAGGCCCCAGATTACCTGGTGAGGAGAGGGGAGGGTAACAACATCCTGGGAGGCCCCAGATTACCTGGTGAGGGGAGGGGAGGGTAACAACATCCCCAGATTACCTGAGAAATTGTGGTATGTAACTTTTGATCTTCAAATGAAAGAACTTCCTTGGTGGTGAGGGAGTAGGAAGACCTAGCACAAGGAGTGGCTCAAATAGTCTCTAGAACACTGGACAGGTCTACACTGGGATAACTGGATTGGCCCAAAGAGAGGCTGCTGTGGAACACTTGATCGTTCCCCATGAAGTCCTTTGAAGGTAGATATCTACAGGATACTTTTTCCTGTTTCTCTAGATACCTGTAGGATGAAATGAGGGTGCGTCCATGTGTGTCCTGAAGAGCCCTTCATTACTCTCTCAGGTTAAATTACAAACAGTGACTTCTGAGGGCCAGGAAGAGGAGGTTATCACATGGCCATCTGATCTTAGACTGCCCTGAAACAACCACAGAGGTTCCTGTGATGTTCATATGGAGGGCGGACAGTGGCTGGGGCCAGGGCTGTGTGTGTCCGTCCTGCAGTGTTGAAATGAGCCTTTACCATATCCTGCCAATCCTGGTCTTCAGGGCTCTTTGTGGTGGCAGATTTTCGTCGTTCTTCTCATATTCTAAATGTTTCAATTGCCGCTCTTCTTCCATCTTTTTTGCATTTTATGACTTTGTACGCTATGATGCGTTCCTGGCAATTTGGTGACCAAAATTATTACATTCTGGGTTTGATTGAGATGTATAAGCTTTGGTTAGAGGAGTCTTTGCAGATTGATTACAATCAGTCATGTCTTCCTTTGATTATAGGGAAGGTCAGTTTTTTCCTCTTGTCTTGTCTGAAAGCCCTTTAAACTACAAGGAGAATGTCTAGCACAACAAGTGATACACAGAGATCATTCTGCTTGGATAAGTCTGTCCAGTATGTCTAGTGAAAGAGTCAACATGAGGACCAGAGTGTGCTGCTCTCTCTCATTCTATGCCTACGTCAAGGCTGCTGATGAACCCATATCTAGTCTATATTTATAATGCATCCAGACAGCTGAGCAGCTCCCTTTAGGGCCCTACAGAACCCATATAGTCCCAGAGAGCTGAGAAGCTCCCTTTAGAGCCCTACAGAGCTCATATTTTCCCAGAGAGCTGAGCAGCTCCGTTTAAGAACCTGCAGAGCCCATATTGTCCCAGAGAGCTGAGCAGCTCCCTTTTGTCAGTGTGTTTCTCTCAGACAGAGGACTGGTTTTCTGTCCACCCAGAAGAGGCAAAATTGTTGCAATGCTTACTCATGTTTCCCCTGTAGATGGAACAGAGCTGTAGTATTTTTAATAAATCAAAGCATCAGTCTCAGCCACAGTTTTTCTTTCCCAGCAGACATCAGACATAACATTCTATCCTGTTGTGAGACCAGGCTAAAATGTCTGGTGTCTGTTAAAGGACAGTTACGGTTTAGAATAGGAAAACCCTGACATGGTCCCAGATCTATTTGTGCTGTCTAGCCAGCTCCTGTGGTCATTTTCATACCAAACAAGAGGGCCCATAGAAGTTGAGCAATGAACAGACCTGGGACACGGCTAGTGTGAGACTGGGTCAGCTGGTTTGGCCTGGCTGAACCCTATGCCCTCTAGTGTGAGACTGGGTCAGCTGGTTTGGACTGGCTGAACCCTATGCCCTCCAGTGTGAGACTGGGTCAGCTGGTTTGGACTGGCTGAACCCTATGCCCTCTAGTGTGAGACTGGGTGAGCTGGTTTGGACTGGCTGAACCCTATGTCCTCTAGTGTGAGACTGGGTCAGCTGGTTTGGCCTGGCTGAACCCTATGTCCTCTAGTGTGAGACTGGGTCAGCTGGTTTGGCCTGGCTGAACCCTATGTCCTCTAGTGTGAGACTGGGTCAGCTGGTTTGGCCTGGCTGAACCCTATGCCCTCCAGTGTGAGACTGGGTCAGCTGGTTTGGACTGGCTGAACCCTATGCCCTCTAGTGTGAGACTGGGTGAGCTGGTTTGGACTGGCTGAACCCTATGCCTTCTGTCATGTCCATGTGAACCATGTTTCCCTGTCATCCTGAAATATCAATCTAATTTAGCTAAGTGTTTCTTTATGGAGGGTCAGGTCAGCCAAGTCTCTATGGGGGCAGCTGTAGATGTAGGGACTGACCCCATCCCTCAAACTGGCACAGAAATAAGAGGAGACCTGAGCCATAAGAAATCTCTTTCTGTTGGTTTAAGGAAGGTCAAATTGACTGCATATGTTGTCTTTCACCCTGACACAATGGTTATCATTCACGTACACTCGACTTGTTTGACTTCACGTGGTTGAGTGAACTGAACTTTGTCCAGCTGACTTGCAGTTGACTGGCATGCTCTTTCTTTGTAGCATGATAAGCATTTTCAGATAGTATATGGCAGTGGAGGCTCCTCAGAGGAGGAAGGAGAGGACCATCCTCCCCAGTGAATTTCATAAAAATTGCAAAACATGGTTTTTTTTGGATAAAACTATACTAGATATATTCAAATGTCATATATCCTCTGGCTACATTGACTTCAATACAAAACCTAGGAGGCTCTTGGTCCTTCCATAGACTTACACAGTAATTATGACAACTTCCGGAATACGTCCTCCAACCTATCAGAGCTCTTGCAGCATGAACTGACATGTTGTCCAGCCAATCAAAGAATCAGAGAATTAATCTAGTACTGAAAGCATAAGCTACAACTAGCTAGCACTGCAGTGCATAACATGTGGTGAGTAGTTGACTCAAAGAGAGAGAAAGACAATAGTTGAACAGTTTTTAACAAATACAATAAGACAATTTCTTCACAAATGAAGGAGAAGCAAGTTTCACTTACTTAGCTAGTAAATGCAGCTAGCTAGTTTAGCCTACTAAACACCTGTCTCAAACAGAGGGATGCTATGTTAGCTAGTTTAGCCTACTAAACACCTGTCTCAAACAGAGGGATGCTATGTTAGCTAGTTTAGCCTACTAAACACCTGTCTCAAACAGAGGGATGCTATGTTAGCTAGTTTAGCCTACTAAACACCTGTCTCAAACAGAGGGATGCTATGTTAGCTAGTTTAGCCTACTAAACACCTGTCTCAAACAGAGGGATGCTATGTTAGCTAGTTTAGCCTACTAAACACCTGTCTCAAACAGAGGGATGCTATGTTAGCTAGCTGGCTATGACTTTCCAACACAACACTGGAACTCTTCCAAATCAAGGTAAGGTTTTATAAATGTTGGTTTTGGAGAGCGCGCAGGTGAGAAAAAGGACTACGACGTGGCTGATATGAAAGTGAACTGTGTTTTCGCGTGATCAGGTGTGTATTCATTCTGCCGATTCTGTTAAAGCGTTTCTTTACCTGAATTTGTCCAATAGAAACTCTTGTTTGTAACTGTTGGACTAATGATTACACCCTAGATCAGCTAGATGCAGGCAAGAGTGTGAAAGGTGGTATTGAATGTGCCAGTCTGTCACCTTGATTACTCTAAATTATTTCGACCTGTGTGCCTACGTTGTAATCCTTCATTCATAGGCTAGGTTATAGCAACATCATGATGGGTATAGGGAAAATTAGTGAATCACCTAGTAGCCTAAACCTATCAATGTTACATTGAACTGGGTGAATGGAATATGAATGAAAGTCATCCAATATGATGTAATAGAAATAAGGCCATGTTCATAAAAAACAAATCCTCCTCCCTCATCATAAATGCAACAGACCGCCGCTGGTAAATGGTAGATTTAACCATTCTCTGTTTTGGGGTCAGAAAATTCTGAAATGTGGAAGGAAAAAAATCCTTACAATGATTCACATTGACACATCAATCTCCATCACTCAGCATAGAGTAAATATACATCATTTTTTTCTAATAATCTAAAGGAAATCTCTCTCTCTTTCTCTCCCCCTCTTCTAGAATAATGTCAGAGCAGAGAGCAGTTCATCAGCCCAGCAGGGTCCAGGGGAACGGAGAGGACCAGAGCACAGATCAGCCCAGCGGCCCGCTGCCCTCCCCTGGGCCCAAAGTCAGGCTACCGGAGGCAGCCTGCAGAGAGACGGTCCTGGGGCCTTCCTGCTGGACCTCCACAACTTCCCTGACCTCTCCAAGGCTGATATAAACAGACAGAACCCCAATATACAGGTAACACTGAGACAGGAATAAAGGTGTGTGTGTGTGTGTGTGTGGGTTGGTTGGTTGGTTCTACTAAAATCCCCAAAAGTCCCCACAAGGACATTTCCCACGTCCCCACGAGGACATTTCCCACGTCCCCATGAGGACAAAGGCTATTTTAAGCTTAGGTGTTAGGTTTAGGGTTCCAATTATGGTTAGGGCTATAATTAGGCTTAGTTAGGGTAAGGGTTTAGTGGTTAGGTTTAACCCGTTGGGTTACGGGTTAAGGTTAGGGTTATGGTAAGGGTTAGGTTTAGGTATTAGGGAAAATAGGATTTTGAATGGAAATACATTTTAGGTCCCCACGAGGACCTCATTTCTCTCTCTCTCTCTCTCTCTCTCTCTCTCTCTCTTCCCATCCTCTCTCTCTCTCTCTCTCTCTCTCTCTCTCTCTCATACAGTAAACGTAACCACATGTAACATATGGATTTGTATTTGTATAAAACCGTGATGTGATATGGAGGACCCGGCAAGCCAGTCTACTCCCTATAATGTAAACTCCAAAAGAAATCACATTTAAAAAACATAAAAAAAAAAAAAAAACATTACGTGGGTTGAATGCTGTAACAACACAGAATAAAACAATGAATAAAAGTCCCATGATGCTAGTGATGCCCATTAGTGCTTATCACTTATTAACCATCATTTATTCACATTACTTAAAATATTAAATGTTTTGTATATTACATTTGTTTTAGGCCTTTTTGGTTTTAGGCCTTATCTCTGTAGAGCTGCTGCCTATGTTGTCTGACAAAATCATTATTTTAGTAGTTCTTGAAAGTAAATAAGGCATACTTTTATGACTGCTGAATACCAACTATCAATCACTTAGATGATGTATTTTCTGATAGAGATACCTCACCAAGCAGCTGCTCTCTGTCCCTCTTGTGGGCACATTCTTCTGTCTCTTCTCTCTGACAGCAACACACAGAGACGACAAGTAGGACAAGTAGGACAAGTAGGCGCAGAGTTAATTAACACGTTTTCTGAGCTAAACTATTAAGAAAAATGGCCTGTACATGGATTCCATAGGAGGAGAAGAGTCAACAATAAGACAGAGAGGGTATAGGAGGAGAAGAGTCAACAATAAGACAGAGAGGGTATAGGAGGAGAAGAGTCAACAATAAGACAGAGAGGGTATAGGAGGAGAAGAGTCAACAATAAGACAGAGAGGGTATAGGAGGAGAAGAGTCAACAATAAGACAGAGAGGGTATAGGAGGAGAAGAGTCAACAATAAGACAGAGAGGGTATAGGAGGAGAAGAGTCAACAATAAGACAGAGAGGGTATAGGAGGAGAAGAGTCAACAATAAGACAGAGAGGGTATAGGAGGAGAAGAGTCAACAATAAGACAGAGAGGGTATAGGAGGAGAAGAGTCAACAATAAGACAGAGAGGGTATAGGAGGAGAAGAGTCAACAATAAGACAGAGAGGGTATAGGAGGAGAAGAGTCAACAATAAGACAGAGAGGGTATAGGAGGAGAAGAGTCAACAATAAGACAGAGAGGGTATAGGAGGAGAAGAGTCAACAATAAGACAGAGAGGGTATAGGAGGAGAAGAGTCAACCAGTAACAGAGAGACACTAACCAACACTAGCCTCAGTACTAACCAGTAACAGAGAGACACTAACCAACACTAGCCTCAGTACTAACCAGTATACAGAGAGAAGCTAACCAACACTAGCCTCAGTACTAACCAGTAACAGAGAGACACTAACCAACACTAACCTCAGTACTAACCAGTATACAGAGAGAAGCTAACCAACACTAGCCTCAGTACTAACCAGTATACAGAGAGAAGCTAACCAACACTAGCCTCAGTACTAACCAGTAACAGAGAGACACTAACCAACACTAGCCTCAGTACTAATCAGTATACAGAGAGACACTAACCAACACTAGCCTCAGTACTAACCAGTATACAGAGAGAAGCTAACCAACACTAGCCTCAGTACTAACCAGTAACAGAGAGACACTAACCAACACTAGCCTCAGTACTAACCAGTATACAGAGAGAAGCTAACCAACACTAGCCTCAGTACTAACCAGTATACAGAGAGAAGCTAACCAACACTAGCCTCAGTACTAACCAGTAACAGAGAGACACTAACCAACACTAGCCTCAGTACTAACCAGTAACAGAGAGAAGCTAACCAACACTAGCCTCAGTACTAACCAGTATACAGAGAGAAGCTAACCAACACTAGCCTCAGTACTAACCAGTATACAGAGAGAAGCTAACCAACACTAGCCTCAGTACTAACCAGTATACAGAGAGAAGCTAACCAACACTAGCCTCAGTACTAATCAGTATACAGAGAGAAGCTAACCAACACTAGCCTCAGTACTAACCAGTATACAGAGAGACACTAACCAACACTAGCCTCAGTATTAACCAGTAACAGAGAGACACTAACCAACACTAGCCTCAGTACTAACCAGTATACAGAGAGAAGCTAACCAACACTAGCCTCAGTACTAACCAGTATACAGAGAGAAGCTAACCAACACTAGCCTCAGTACTAACCAGTAACAGAGAGACACTAACCAACACTAGCCTCAGTACTAACCAGTATACAGAGAGACACTAACCAACACTAGCCTCAGTACTAACCAGTATACAGAGAGAAGCTAATCAACACTAGCCTCAGTACTAACCAGTAACAGAGAGACACTAACCAACACTAGCCTCAGTACTAACCAGTAACAGAGAGACACTAACCAACACTAGCCTCAGTACTAACCAGTAACAGAGAGACACCAACCAACACTAGCCTCAGTACTAACCAGTATACAGAGAGAAGCTAACCAACACTAGCCTCAGTACTAACCAGTATACAGAGAGAAGCTAACCAACACTAGCCTCAGTACTAACCAGTATACAGAGAGAAGCTAACCAACACTAGCCTCAGTACTAACCAGTATACAGAGAGAAGCTAACCAACACTAGCCTCAGTACTAACCAGTATACAGAGAGAAGCTAACCAACACTAGCCTCAGTACTAACCAGTATACAGAGAGAAGCTAACCAACACTAGCCTCAGTACTATCCAGTATACAGAGAGAAGCTAACCAACACTAGCCTCAGTACTAATCAGTAACAGAGAGACACTAACCAACACTAGCCTCAGTACTAACCAGTATACAGAGAGAAGCTAACCAACACTAGCCTCAGTACTAATCAGTAACAGAGAGACACTAACCAACACTAGCCTCAGTACTAACCAGTATACAGAGAGAAGCTAACCAACACTAGCCTCAGTACTAACCAGTATACAGAGAGAAGCTAACCAACACTAGCCTCAGTACTAACCAGTATACAGAGAGAAGCTAACCAACACTAGCCTCAGTACTAACCAGTATACAGAGAGAAGCTAACCAACACTAGCCTCAGTACTAACCAGTATACAGAGAGAAGCTAACCAACACTAGCCTCAGTACTAACCAGTATACAGAGAGAAGCTAACCAACACTAGCCTCAGTACTAACCAGTATACAGAGAGAAGCTAACCAACACTAGCCTCAGTACTATCCAGTATACAGAGAGAAGCTAACCAACACTAGCCTCAGTACTAACCAGTATACAGAGAGAAGCTAACCAACACTAGCCTCAGTACTAACCAGTATACAGAGAGAAGCTAACCAACACTAGCCTCAGTACTAACCAGTAACAGAGAGACACTAACCAACACTAGCCTCAGTACTATCCAGTATACAGAGAGAAGCTAACCAACACTAGCCTCAGTACTAACCAGTATACAGAGAGAAGCTAACCAACACTAGCCTCAGTACTAACCAGTATACAGAGAGAAGCTAACCAACACTAGCCTCAGTACTAACCAGTAACAGAGAGACACTAACCAACACTAGCCTCAGTACTATCCAGTATACAGAGAGAAGCTAACCAACACTAGCCTCAGTACTAACCAGTAACAGAGAGACACTATTCAATTCAATTCAAAGGGCTTTGTTGGCATGAGGAAATATATGTTTACATTGCCAAAGCAAGTGAAATAGATAATAAACAAAAGACACACTCTCTCTCTCTCTCTCACACACACACACACACACACACACACACACACACACACACACACACTGGGAAGAGGGAGCGATTGAACGAGTGAGTGAGGGGTCTGTGAGAGGAGAGGAGAGGAGAAGAGATGAGAGGAGCTCTTTGATCCTAAGATTCATCTGGCTTTCATGTTCTGGAGAAGGCATGGCAGACCCTTCATGTTCTGGAGAAGGCATGGCAGACCCTTCATGTTCTGGAGAAGGCATGGCAGACCCTTCATGTTATGGAGAAGGCATGGCAGACCCTTCATGTTCTGGAGAAGGTTGAGCAGACCCTTCATGTTCTGGAGAAGGTTGAGCAGACCATTCATGTTCTGGAGAAGGTTGAGCAGACCCTTCATGTTATGGAGAAGGCATAGCAGACCCATCATGTTCTGGAGAAGGTTGAGCAGACCCTTCATGTTCTGGAGAAGTTTGAGCAGACCCTTCATGATCTGGAGAAGGCATAGCAGACCCTTCATGTTCTGGAGAAGGCTGTGCAGACCCTTCATGTTCTGGAGAAGGTTAAGCAGACCCTTCATGTTCTGGAGAAGGCTGAGCAGACCCTTCATGTTCTGGAGAAGGCTGAGCAGACCCTCCGTGTTCTGGAGAAGGTAGAGCAGACCCTTCATGTTCTGGAGAAGGCAGGGCAGACCCTTCATGTTCTGGAGAAGGCATAGCAGACCCTTCATGTTCTGGAGCAGTTTGAGCAGACCCTTCATGATCTGGAGAAGGCATAGCAGACCCTTCATGTTCTGGAGAAGGCATGGCAGACCCTTCATGATCTGGAGAAGGTTGAGCAGACCCTTCATGTTGTGGAGAAGGCTGAGCAGACCCTTCATGTTCTGGAGAAGGCTGAGCAGACCCTCCATGTTCTGGAGAAGTTAGAGCAGACCCTTCATGTTCTGAAGGCATAGCAGACCCTTCATGTTCTGGAGAAGGCTGAGCAGACCCTTCATGTTCTGGAGAAGGCTGAGCAGACCCTTCATGTTCTGGAGAAGTTTGAACAGACCCTTCATGTTCTGGAGAAGTTTGAACAGACCCTTCATGTTCTGGAGAAGGCTAAGCAGACCCTTCATGTTCTGGAGAAGTTTGAACAGACCCTTCATGTTCTGGAGAAGGCTAAGCAGACCCTTTGAACTCACTGTTTGGGTGGAGAGGGGGAGGGGGAGGGAGGTGTAGTGTGGGCATTGTATTGGGGTGGAGGTTCCTCCCTCTCATCTGGGAGGCACATGTGTTAGGAGGGAAGGGGGGGAGTGGGTGGGATCAGGACCACATCACATTGACTGCTGCTACACAGACTGACTGCTCAGTTGGACTGCTTTTATTCTTCACAATATCACAAGATAGATCAGAGCAACTGCTATTTTGTGTCAAAAATATCTAGAATGTAGGCTACACAGAAGGAAACATCCATGACGTACAACTCAAATACAGTTGTATGAAGAATGATTTGATTGCTAACTCATGTCGCATTATGCGCCAAAGTTATTTTTAGTGTTAGCATTGAGAGTATGTTGTTGCCTTCCTGACAGACACACACTCCAGACAGACTCTGACCTTTGACCCATCTCCTCTTTCTCTCTCCTCCAGGTGACCATAGAGGTGGTGGACACTCTAGACGTGGTGGAGCCTGAGAAAGGCCTGAAGAAAGAGAACAAACCAGGATGGGCTGCTCCCAACTGGAGGAACTGGTGGCAGACCTCCTCCTCTTCCTCCTCCTCCTCGGTCTCAACCCCCCGCAGGCCCGAGGTGCAGGCTAGGGAGCAGCAGCCGCCCTACAGGGGAGCAGGTGGAGGAGGAGGAGGAGGAAGAGGAGGCAGTAATACAGAGGATAGTAACTTCCTAAAGCCACTTGGGAACTGGGAGAGGAGAGGAGGTGCCAGCAAGGCTCAAACTGAATATGGTGAGTGTTGTGTCTGAGTGGGATTGACAGAAGAAGTGAGGGAGGACGTGTGTGTGTGTTTGTTAAGGGATGTGTATATGTGTATATGTGTGTGTATGTATGTGCATGTGTGTGTTCCTAGCATGCGAGTGTGTTTGACAGTGTGATGAGAGTCACTCACTGAGAATATTTAGCCTGATAGCACCTAGCTACCATAATAATTACAGTGTAGTTAGCAGATAGCTGTCACCATAATAACTACAGTGTAGTTAGCAGATAGCTGTCACCATAATAACTACAGTGTAGTTAGCAGATAGCTGTCACCATAATAACTACAGTGTAGTTAGCATGTAGCTGTCACCATGATTACTAGTGTAGTTGACAGATAGCTGTCACCATAATAACTACAGTGTAGTTAGCAGATAGCTGTCACCATAATAACTACAGTGTAGTTAGCAGATAGCTGTCACCATAATAACTACAGTGTAGTTAGCAGATAGCTGTCACCATAATAACTACAGTGTAGTTAGCATATAGCTGTCACCATAATTACTACAGTGTAGTTAGCAGATAGCTGTCACCATAATAACTACAGTGTAGTTAGCAGATAGCTGTCACCATAATAACTACAGTGTAGTTAGCATATAGCTGTCACCATAATTACTACAGTGTAGTTAGCAGATAGCTGTCACCATAATAACTACAGTGTAGTTAGCATATAGCTGTCACCATAATAACTACAGTGTACTGGTTCCAGTCCTATCAGGCCATTGAAGCTTGTAACACTCTTTAGTTTAATGAGCTGTATTTGTCCGTGAAGCTGAGCTGTGTGTGTGTACATGTACACACAGTTTAAACGCCTCTCGAACATCAAAGTCCCCTGACAAGAACCGGGTCAAAACCTGGGCTGTGTCCCATATGGCACCTTACTACCTGCTTTAAAAAATGTTGTACCTTTATTTAACTAGGTAAGTAAGTTAAGAACAAATTCTTATTTACAATGACGGCCTACACCGGCCAAACCTGGACGACGCTGGGCCAATTGTGTGCCGCCCTATGGGACTCGAACCAGGGACTGCAGTGACGCCTCTAGCACTGAGATGCAGTGCCTTAGACCACTGCCCCACTCGGGAGCCAACAGACCACTGTCCATAACACTTTTGAACAGACTACTTCTGTTAGGGCTGCCACACCACTTATAACATTCTCACAACACTCTCCACAACTGGCCCGCTAGACAGATAAATCTGCTGTTGAAGAATTCACCCTCCCCGTGGAGTCACACATTATCTATCCTCACCATGTCTCAGCCTGTCCACCGGCTCCAACATAACAACTGTTACACAGGAATGTGGCTGTTATGGAGAGAGAATTAATATAATTTATCCATCTGTTTACATTCTTGTTCAAACTGAAATCCAATGTTTAATCACACTGGCTTATCACATAAGATAGACAACTATCCAGTTCACTACTATTGGACTGCCCTGTGATAGACTAGTGTCCTGACCAGGAGGTGTCCTGTACATCAAGCTGTCTCACTACAGAAACAGGAGATAGACTAGTGTCCTGACCAGGAGGTGTCCTGTACATCAAGCTGTCTCACTACAGAAACAGGAGATAGACAAGTGTCCTGACCAGGAGGTGTCCTGTACATCAAGCTGTCTCACTACAGAAACAGGAGATCGACTTGTGTCCTGTCCAGGACATGTCCTGTACATCAAGCTGTCTCACTACAGAAACAGGAGATAGACTAGTGTCCTGTCCAGGAGGTGTCCTGTACATCAAGCTGTCTCACTACAGAAACAGGAGATAGACTAGTGTCCTGTCCAGGAGGTGTCCTGTACATCAAGCTGTCTCACTACAGAAACAGGAGATAGACTAGTGTCCTGTCCAGGAGGTGTCCTGTACATCAAGCTGTCTCACTACAGAAACAGGAGATAGACTAGTGTCCTGTCCAGGAGGTGTCCTGTACATCAAGCTGTCTCACTACAGAAACAGGAGATATACTAGTGTCCTGTCCAGGAGGTGTCCTGTACATCAAGCTGTCTCACTACTGGTTTCTGAACTGAGCTTGGTCTGTGATCTTACTACTGTTTTCTGAACTGAGCTTGGTCTGTGATCTTACTACTGGTTTCTGAACTGAGCTTGGACTGTGATCTCACTAATGGTTTCTGAACTGAGCTTGGTCTGTGATCTCACTACTGGTTTCTGAACTGAGCTTGCTCTGTGATCTCACTACTGGTTTCTGAACTGAGCTTGCTCTGTGATCTCACTACTGGTTTCTGAACTGAGCTTGCTCTGTGATCTCACTACTGGTTTCTGAACTGAGCTTGCTCTGTGATCTCACTATAGTGTTAGACTACGACCACACTGAGATCATCATCACTATAGTGTTAGACTACGACCACACTGAGATCATCATCACTATAGTGTTAGACTACGACCACACTGAGATCATCATCACCATAGTGTTAGACTACGACCACACTGAGATCATCATCACTATAGTGTTAGACTACGACCACACTGAGATCATCATCACTATAGTGTTAGACTACGACCACACTGAGATCATCATCACCATAGTGTTAGACTACGACCACACTGAGATCATCATCACCATAGTGTTAGACTACGACCACACTGAGATCATCATCACTATAGTGTTAGACTACGACCACACTGAGATCATCATCACTATAGTGTTAGACTACGACCACACTGAGATCATCATCACTATAGTGTTAGACTACGACCACACTGAGATCATCATCACTATAGTGTTAGCCTACGACCACACTGAGATCATCATCACTATAGTGTTAGACTACGACCACACTGAGATCATCATCACTATAGTGTTAGACTACGACCACACTGAGATCATCATCACTATAGTGTTAGACTACGACCACACTGAGATCATCATCACTATAGTGTTAGACTACGACCACACTGAGATCATCATCACTATAGTGTTAGACTACGACCACACTGAGATCATCATCACTATAGTGTTAGACTACGACCACACTGAGATCATCATCACTATAGTGTTAGACTACGACCACACTGAGATCATCATCACCATAGTGTTAGACTACGACCACACTGAGATCATCATCACTATAGTGTTAGACTACGACCACACTGAGATCATCATCACCATAGTGTTAGACTACGACCACACTGAGATCATCATCACCATAGTGTTAGACTACGACCACACTGAGATCATCATCACCATAGTGTTAGACTACGACCACACTGAGATCATCATCACCATAGTGTTAGACTACGACCACACTGAGATCATCATCACTATAGTGTTAGACTACGACCACACTGAGATCATCATCACTATAGTGTTAGACTACGACCACACTGAGATCATCATCACCATAGTGTTAGACTACGACCACACTGAGATCATCATCACTATAGTGTTAGACTACGACCACACTGAGATCATCATCACTATAGTGTTAGACTACGACCACACTGAGATCATCATCACTATAGTGTTAGACTACGACCACACTGAGATCATCATCACCATAGTGTTAGACTACGACCACACTGAGATCATCATCACTATAGTGTTAGACTACGACCACACTGAGATCATCATCACTATAGTGTTAGACTACGACCACACTGAGATCATCATCACTATAGTGTTAGACTACGACCACACTGAGATCATCATCACCATAGTGTTAGACTACGACCACACTGAGATCATCATCACTATAGTGTTAGACTACGACCACACTGAGATCATCATCACTATAGTGTTAGACTACGACCACACTGAGATCATCATCACTATAGTGTTAGACTACGACCACACTGAGATCATCATCACCATAGTGTTAGACTACGACCACACTGAGATCATCATCACCATAGTGTTAGACTACGACCACACTGAGATCATCATCACCATAGTGTTAGACTACGACCACACTGAGATCATCATCACCATAGTGTTAGACTACGACCACACTGAGATCATCATCACTATAGTGTTAGACTACGACCACACTGAGATCATCATCACTATAGTGTTAGACTACGACCACACTGAGATCATCATCACTATAGTGTTAGACTACGACCACACTGAGATCATCATCACTATAGTGTTAGACTACGACCACACTGAGATCATCATCACTATAGTGTTAGACTACGACCACACTGAGATCATCATCACTATAGTGTTAGACTACGACCACACTGAGATCATCATCACTATAGTGTTAGACTACGACCACACTGAGATCATCATCACTATAGTGTTAGACTACGACCACACTGAGATCATCATCACCATAGTGTTAGACTACGACCACACTGAGATCATCATCACCATAGTGTTAGACTACGACCACACTGAGATCATCATCACCATAGTGTTAGACTACGACCACACTGAGATCATCATCACCATAGTGTTAGACTACGACCACACTGAGATCATCATCACTATAGTGTTAGACTACGACCACACTGAGATCATCATCACTATAGTGTTAGACTACGACCACACTGAGATCATCATCACTATAGTGTTAGACTACGACCACACTGAGATCATCATCACTATAGTGTTAGACTACGACCACACTGAGATCATCATCACTATAGTGTTAGACTACGACCACACTGAGATCATCATCACTATAGTGTTAGACTACGACCACACTGAGATCATCATCACTATAGTGTTAGACTACGACCACACTGAGATCATCATCACTATAGTGTTAGACTACGACCACACTGAGATCATCATCACTATAGTGTTAGACTACGACCACACTGAGATCATCATCACCATAGTGTTAGACTACGACCACACTGAGATCATCATCACTATAGTGTTAGACTACGACCACACTGAGATCATCATCACTATAGTGTTAGACTACGACCACACTGAGATCATCATCACCATAGTGTTAGACTACGACCACACTGAGATCATCATCACTATAGTGTTAGACTACGACCACACTGAGATCATCATCACTATAGTGTTAGACTACGACCACACTGAGATCATCATCACCATAGTGTTAGACTACGACCACACTGAGATCATCATCACTATAGTGTTAGACTACGACCACACTGAGATCATCATCACCATAGTGTTAGACTACGACCACACTGAGATCATCATCACTATAGTGTTAGACTACGACCACACTGAGATGGGACAATCATCTCTGTTGTCCATCATACATCAACAGATGACTCCCATTGAAAAGCATTGGTTGAACCCGTAATTCTCTCTCTCTCTCTCTCTCTCTCTGCCCCCCCTATCTATCTGACTCTCTCTCTTTCTGCCCCCCCACTCTCTCCCCCCCCTCTCTCTCTGCCTCCCTCGCTCTCTCTCCCCCCCCCCCCCTCTCTGTTCCCCTCTCTCGCTCTCCTCTCCAGACTATATAGACGGTGAGGTTGACTGGAGTAACTGGTCTCTATGCAGTGTAACCTGTGGGAACGGGAACCAGAAGAGGACCAGGTCATGTGGTTACGCCTGCACTGCCACGGAGTCACGCACCTGTGATATGCCATCCTGCCCAGGTAAGGACAGTGTGACAGGCTGTGTGTTCTTAACTTCAGTATTATAGGAGGTCAGAGTGACACAGGAAGTACACAGTGTGTTTACCGTCTTTAAATATTTCTTCTGTTGCATCATTAACTCACCATGAGTCTGTCTACAGGTATTGAAGATGCGTTTAAGACAGCCGCCACTGAGGTCAGTCTGCTGGCTGGAACAGATGACTTCAACGCTACAGAGCTCTTTGGTGTTGGTAAGAATCTTCTTTCATTAGTCTTTATGGTCCTTTTCTCCTCATTTATCTAGACATCAGGTTCTTCCACCGTCAAACGCAACAGTGATTCTATTCACCGTTAGTGTCCAGGTCAGGGTTACATTCAGAACAGACAGCTGTAGAGATAGATCCAGACTAACTAACTGTCTCTTCCAGAAACAGACAGCTGTAGAGATAGATCCAGACTAACTAACTGTCTCTTCCAGAAACAGACAGCTGTAGAGATAGATCCAGACTAACTAACTGTCTCTTCCAGACACAGACAGCTGTAGGGATAGATCCAGACTAACTAACTGTCTCTTCCAGAAACAGACAGCTGTAGAGATAGATCCAGACTAACTAACTGTCTCTTCCAGAAACAGACACCTGTAGAGATAGATCCAGACTAACTAACTGTCTCTTCCAGACACAGACAGCTGTAGAGATAGATCCAGACTAACTAACTGTCTCTTCCAGACACAGACAGCTGTAGAGATAGATCCAGACTAACTAACTGTCTCTTCCAGAAACAGACAGCTGTAGGGATAGATCCAGACTAACTAACTGTCTCTTCCAGAAACAGACAGCTGTAGAGATAGATCCAGACTAACTAACTGCCTCTTCCAGAAACAGACAGCTGTAGAGATAGATCCAGACTAACTAACTGTCTCTTCCAGAAACAGACAGCTGTAGAGATAGATCCAGACTAACTAACTGCCTCTTCCAGAAACAGACAGCTGTAGAGATAGATCCAGACTAACTAACTGTCTCTTCCAGACACAGACAGCTGTAGAGATAGATACAGACTAACTATCTGTCTCTTCCAGAAACAGACAGATGTAGGGATAGATCCAGACAAACTAACTGTCTCTTCCAGAAACAGACAGCTGTAGAGATAGATTCAGACTAACTAACTGTCTCTTCCAGAAACAGACAGCTGTAGAGATAGATCCAGACTAACTAACTGCCTCTTCCAGAAACAGACAGCTGTAGAGATAGATCCAGACTAACTAACTGCCTCTTCCAGAAACAGACAGCTGTAGAGATAGATCCAGACTAACTAACTGTCTCTTCCAGAAACAGACAGCTGTAGAGATAGATCCAGAATAACTAACTGTCTCTTCCAGAAACAGACAGTGGTAGGGATAGATCCAGACTAACTAACTGTCTCTTCCAGAAACAGACAGCTGTAGAGATAGATCAAGACTAACTAACTGTCACTTCCAGAAACAGACAGTTGTAGGGATAGATCCAGACTAACTGTATCTTCCAGAAACAGACAGCTGTAGGGATAGATCCAGACTAACTAACTGTCTCTTCCAGAAACAGACAGTTGTAGGGATAGATCCAGACTAACTAACTCTGTCTCTTCCAGAAACAGACAGCTGTAGAGATAGATCCAGAATAACTAACTGTCTCTTCCAGAAACAGACAGTGGTAGGGATAGATCCAGACTAACTAACTGTCTCTTCCAGAAACAGACAGTTGTAGGGATAGATCCAGACTAACTAACTGTCTCTTCCAGAAACATACAGCTGTAGGGATAGATCCAGACTAACTAACTGTCTCTTCCAGAAACAGACAGCTGTAGGGATAGATTCAGACTAACTAACTGTCTCTTCCAGAAACAGACAGCTGTAGAGATAGATCAAGACTAACTAACTGTCTCTTCCATACACAGACAGCTGTAGGGATAGATCCATACTAATTAACTGTCTCTTCCAGAAACATACAGTTGTAGGGATAGATCCAGACTAACTAACTGTCTCTTCCAGAAACAGACAGTTGTAGGGATAGATCCAGACTAACTGTCTCTTCCAGAAACAGACAGCTGTAGAGATAGATCCAGACTAACTAACTGTCTCTTCCAGAAACAGACAGCTGTAGAGATAGATTCAGACTAACTAACTGTCTCTTCCAGAAACAGACAGTTGTAGGGATAGAGCCAGACTAACTAACTGTCTCTTCCAGAAACAGACAGCTGTAGGGATAGATCCAGACTAACTAACTGTCTCTTCCAGACACAGACAGCTGTAGGGATAGATCCAGACTAACTAACTGTCTCTTCCAGACACAGACAGCTGTAGGGATAGATCCAGACTAACTAACTGTCTCTTCCAGACACAGACAGCTGTAGGGATAGATCCAGACTAACTAACTGTCTCTTCCAGACACAGACAGCTGTAGAGATAGATCCAGACTAACTAACTGTCTCTTCCAGACACAGACAGCTGTAGGGATAGATCCAGACTAACTAACTGTCTCTTCCAGACACAGACAGCTGTAGGGATAGATCCAGACTAACTAACTGTCTCTTCCAGACACAGACAGCTGTAGGGATAGATCCAGACTAACTAACTGTCTCTTCCAGACACAGACAGCTGTAGGGATAGATCCAGACTAACTAACTGTCTCTTCCAGACACAGACAGCTGTAGGGATAGATCCAGACTAACTAACTCTGTCTCTTCCAGACACAGACAGCTGTAGGGATAGATCCAGACTAACTAACTGTCTCTTCCAGAAACAGACAGCTGTAGGGATAGATCCAGACTAACTAACTCTGTCTCTTCCAGACACAGACAGCTGTGATCGCTGGATGAACTGTAAGTCTGAGTTCCTGAAGAAATACATGACGAAGGTGTCCAACGACCTCCCCAGCTGTCCCTGCTCCTACCCCACTGAGGTGGCCTACAGCACGGCCGACGTCCCTGACCCCGCCACACGTCGCGATTTCCGCTGGAAAGATGCCAGTGGCCCCAAGGAGAAACTAGAGATCTACAAACCCACGGCCCGGTACTGCATCCGCTCCATGTTAACTCTAGAGTCCACCACTCTGGCCGCACAGCACTGCTGCTACAATGACAACATGAAGCTCGTCACCCGGGGGAAAGGGGCAGGATCACCCAATCTCATCAGCACTGAGTTCTCCACTGACCTCCACTATAAGGTAGACATCCTGCCCTGGATCATCTGTAAGGGGGACTGGAGCCGCTACAACCAGGCCAGGCCTCCTAACAATGGGCAGAAGTGTCCAGACAACCCCCTGGATGAGGATTACCACAGACAGGTGGAGGACGCACGGGAGTTTTAGAACTGGAGAGATGAACATGTGAAGGGAAAAAAACTTAAACTATCTGAGAAATGTTTATGAATCTGGTACTTCAATTGGTGCTTCAAACCATCCATGGCTGTTTTTAGACTTTGGAACTAGGGGCCATATGAACAGGACTGTCTGTTGATATCAGCCAACGTGATAAAGAGACAACATATCTCTCACTTGGACACAAGGAATTGTCCTCACCATAATCACGGTCTATAAGTCATGTTTGGTCCCCATTTCTATGACATATGCCTCAAATCAAATGATATTCAAAGTAAAACTGTATGATGGTTGACAATATCTTTTCTGATAGTAATTCTATAAATGTTTGGTTTAAAAGGGATAGCTTGGTGTAGCTTCAAAAAAAGGGAAAATTACTTTTCATGTTGTAGATTTGTCTGTAAGTTTAATTTGTCTGTTATTCCAGAAGGGGAGCCCAGGGATTCCTCATTGGCTGAATGATCACATCAGAATCTCCCCCCCCCCCCCCCCACAACCTATCAGAAGAGAGTCATCCCTGACCTATCAGAAGAGAGAGAGACATCCCTGACCTATCAGAATCAGAAAGTGTCTCTGTGCTGTGGATAACACAGTTGTAACTGAGTGTATGGGGGAGGAGTCTTGTAGCATCCAGAACCTACAGAGCGATGGGACGGCATTCTGCTCATTGGTAGCTCTAATATTCAGGTACCCATGTTCGTTCCCATGTATGCTTATAAACTTGTTTATTTAGCATGCATTTTTTTGTTCTTTACGAACAACCCAATCTCCCTTCTTCCCAGTGTAAAAAGCCTGCATTATTTTTGTAAAGTATTTATTAAGTTGTAGCTTCATCTCCCAATGTTGGGTGTCCGTGATCGTGATCGCTGATTGGTTGATTGGTTTATGACTCAAACTAAGTCATCATGATTGGCTTAAATCATTAATTGATTGGTATTGATGAGAAACTTTGAATGAGCCACTAATATCAAGTTAGAAACAACAAATGTGTGAATACAGTGGTACGGACAAAGATTATTGTGATATAAATGTTTAAATAAAAAATGTTTCAAGAAAATGTACTTCCTATCTTTAATGTACTTCCTATCTTTAATGTACTTCCTATCTTTAATGTACTTCCTATCTTTAATGTACTTCCTATCTTTAATGTTCTCTGTTTGTTGTATCTGTCAATTTATAATGACGATCCGATCATGATGTGGGGTTTAATAGCCAGATTATACAGTCAGTGAAATGGAGAACCAAAAAAGAGATTATTAGAATAGGAATATTATCAAGTATGTTTTAGGAATTTGGATCACTTGCTATTAGCTTTCCTTCGCTGCTGTCAGGGAAATCTATCGGGGGAAAAACATATTCTAACAGTTTAAGCCAGCGCACAACATGGATCACATTCTTGGTCTTTGGCATGTATCCTGGCATTCCTGAGTACTTTCTCTGAGTACGAACACTGCACCCACATAGGGAGTACACACACGACACATACACACGTGTACATGCACACTTGGAGCAGGCAGGGACCTCTGACCATTCCCTGGGAGTGTGTGCATACATGTGTTTGCGAGGTGTATGTTTGTGTTTCCTGATGTGTGTGTACATACCCTGAGTGCTACAGTCATTGTGACACAGAGAAAGCCATTCATGCTGGCCTGCCTGTAGTGTTGTGTGTCTGAGCCTCAGCTGGCCTGCCTGTATTAGGGTCCTCTCTCTCTCATTCTGTCTCTCTGTCTCTGTACAGCAGCAGGTCACAGCACGTTCCAGCTCTGCTCCACACCCCTCAGGCACTCCTTCCTTCATTCTGCACAACCACTGACATACACACATTGAATATCTTCCTTTCAGCCACTCAGTCTGTCATTCTGTACAACAATGCTCCTGTCCACTATTCATGTCCTCTGTTGGATTTGTTCACATACCATCAGGGCCATATTTCAATCTAAGTGGTTATTCACATCTATGAGATACAAGAATATGAGAATATGAATATGAGAACATTAATATGTTTTGAGAGTGTACATCGATCAAGTGTAAGCATTAAAATGAGTTTTCTTCACGGTGTTGCAGATCTTATAATATCTCAAAGTGATAGCATGATGTTTGTTTGGTCTACAGCAAAGCATTCAGACATCTTCTTTTACACTGTTGTTGTCTTGTATCTGTTCTTAGTCAGAAGCAGCAAAGATGACAGTTACTGTTGTAGTTGGTCAGGAAGCAGAGATCATTATCTAGTCACCCTGTCTGTCTGACTGTCTGTCTGTCTGACTGTCTGCTATACAGGCATCAAGGTGCTCCTTTTTAGTTCAAAACATCAGGCCCTAAGTGGCGACATGCACACGCACACACACACACACACACACGCACACACCGCACCACCTCCTTCCTAGATAGGCTCCATCTGTCTCTAAAGCAGGCAGTAATAGCACCTCCTCAGTTTCCACCTTTCACGTTACATTTTTGTTCAATCACTTTGGCACATTTTTCAGTATGTTGTCAAAACTTGAAGTACAAAACTCTAAACTGATAACACTTGAAGGGCTTGATTCCAAAACACAATATATACATTTTCTGAAATGTAAATTGACATTAATTAAAAACAAAAAGCGCTTATTATGAAAAGAAAAGGTTTGAAACATGTTGGTCGTTTAATTTTCAAGATACAAATAATCATGTTTTGTGGCTAAATGCTACATATCCAACCTAAACAACAAAACTCTAATAGAACTATCCTGGTAGGTTTTAAAACAGTTACATAAGATAAAGATAAAGATATTGCACATATCACAGGGCCAGACGGATTACCAGGACGTGTACAAAGCATGCTCGGACCAACTGGCAAGTGTCTTCACTGACATTTACAACCTCTCCCTGACCCAGTCTGTAATACCTACATGTTTCAAGCAGACCACCATAGTCCCTGTGCCCAAGAACACGAAGGTAACCTGCCTAAATGACTACAGACCCGTAGCACTCACGTCTGTAGCCATGAAGTGCTTTGAAAGGCTGGTCATGGCTCACATCAACACCATCATCCCGGATTCCCTAGACCCACTCCAATTCACATACCGCCCCAACAGATCCACAGATGACACAATCTCACTCGCACTCCACACTGCCCTTTCCCACCTGGACAAAAGGACACCTATGTGAGATGCTGTTCATTGACTACAGCTCAGCGTTCAACACCATAGTACCCTCAAAGCTCATCACTAAGCTAAGGACCCTGGGACTGAACACCTCCCTCTGCAACTGGATCCTGTACTTCCTGACGGTCCGCCTCCAGGTGGTAAGGGTTGGCAACAACACATCTGCCACACTGATCCTCAACACTGGGGCCCCTAAAGGGTGCGTGCTTAGTCCCCTCCTGTACTCCCTGTTCACCCACGACTGCGTGGCCAAACACGACTCCAACACCATCATTAGGTTTGCAGACGACACAACAGTGGTGGGTCTGATCACTGACAACGATGAGACAGCCTATAGGGAGGAGGTCAGAGACCTGGCTGTGTGGTGCCAGGACAACAACCTCTCCCTTAATGTGAGCAAGACAAAGGAGCTGATCGTGGACTACAGGAAAAGGTGGGCCGAACAGGCCTCCATTAACATAGACGAGGGCTGTAGTGGAGCGGGTTGAGAGTTTCAAATTCATTGGTGTCCACATCACCAACAAACTAAAATGGTTCAAACACACCAAGACAGTCACGACAACACCTTTCCCACCCCAGGAGTCTGAAAAAATGTTGCATGGGTCCCAAGATCCTCAAAAAGTTCTACATCTGCACCATCGAGAGCTTCCTGACCGGTTGCATCACCGCCCCGCCAACTTTAGTGTAACTTTGTATTATTTTATTTAATTTTTACTCTTTCTTGAACTGCATTGTTGGTTAAGGACAAATACAGATGGATTGTATTGTATTTTAATTGATTTATTGTATCTAGAGGGTGAACAGTGGATACAATGTGTTTTTGTTAGGATAAATTAAGGGAACTTTGTTAATTTGATTATATGCACTTTAGGAAAGGATTTAACGTAAGGAACAATAAGAACATTGAAAGTCTGTTGTCGGTCAAGGACGCCTTGATTCTGTTTGTCAGAGTGACACAGCCCGCTGTTTAAAGCCAGTAGCCTATTGGTTCCCATCTTGGCGTTCTATTAGGCCTATTGGTTCCCATCTTGGCGTTCTATTAGGCCTATTGGTTCCCATCTTGGCGTTCTATTAGGCCTATTGGTTCCCATCTTGGCGTTCTATTAGGCCTATTGGTTCCCATCTTGGCGTTCTATTAGGCCTATTGGTTCCCATCTTGGCGTTCTCCTTTTCATGAGCTTGTTTAGAAAGTTGAATCTTTTGGCTAACATAAACAGGCTCCGAACTGCCGAATGGATCCATAACCAAAAGCTCCACGATACTCAAGGGCTCACTTTTATATTTTATTTATTTTACTTATTTAACCTTTATTTAACTAGGCAAGTCAGTTAAGAACAAATTCTTATTTACAATGACATCCTACCAAAAGGCCTCCTACGGTGACAGGGGATTAAAAATAAATAAATAAATAATTAAAATATAGGACAAAACACACATCACAACGAGAGAGACACCAACACTATATAAAGAGAGACACCAACACTATATAAAGAGAGACACCAACACTATATAAAGAGAGACACCAACACTATATAAAGAGAGACACCAACACTATATAAAGAGAGACACCACAACACTACATAAAGAGAGACAACACAACACTACATAAAGAGAGACACCACAACACTACATAAAGAGAGACACCACAACACTACATAAAGAGAGACACCAACACTATATAAAGAGAGACACCACAACACTACATAAAGAGAGACAACACAACACTACATAAAGAGAGACACCACAACACTACATAAAGAGAGACACCACAACACTACATAAAGAGAGATACCACAACACTACATAAAGAGAGACACCACAACACTACATAAAGGGAGACACCACAACACTACATAAAGAGAGACAACACAACACTACATAAAGAGAGACACCACAACACTACATAAAGAGAGACAACACAACACTACATAAAGAGAGACACCACAACACTACATAAAGAGAGACACCACAACACTACATAAAGAGAGACACCACAACACTACATAAAGAGAGACACCACAACACTACATAAAGAGAGACACCACAACACTACATAAAGAGAGACACCACAACACTACATAAAGAGAGACACCACAACACTACATAAAGAGAGACACCACAACACTACATAAAGAGAGACACCACAACACTACATAAAGAGATACACCACAACACTACATAAAGAGAGACACCACAACACTACATAAAGAGAGACACCACAACACTACATAAAGAGAGACCTAAGACAACAACACAGCATGGCAACTACGTAACGCTATGTAGCCAGTGCATGACAGCTGGATATTATTGGGAACTGGAACACAAACCACTGTGAATTTTCTGCACAGTGGTTTGATTAATCTTGAAAGGTGTCATATTCAAGTTCAATCCATGAAATATTGGAAGGTGAGAAAAGTGTACAATAGGGGTTGACCAGTAGTCCTATTAATCTACCCTGATAATCCTCACTAATCATGGAACTGTATGACAACCATCCAGTCATCTTGAACCAGGCTCCAGGTTTAGCCTGCTATCTGTGGTCTGACTTCCATAATGATTCAAATAAACTACAATAAACTAAATTATTGCACAACGTTGACCTAATATGATCCACTAATGCTAGTGACCCTCAGGAACAAACACCCAGACATGACAGAGGACAGAAAGGTAACAGGAACAGGATGATGCTAAATGTAGGAACCAACTGAAGGAAACCAACTGAAGGGAACCAACTGAAGGAAACCAACTGAAAGAAACCAACTGAAGGAAACCAACTGAAGGAAACCAACTGTAGGAAACCAACTGAAGGAAACCAACTGTAGGAAACCAACTGAAGGAAACCAACTGAAGGAAACCAACTGTAGGAAACCAACTGAAGGAAACCAACTGTAGGAAACCAACTGAAGGAAACCAACTGAAGGAAACCAACTGAAGGAAACCAACTGAAGGAAACCAACTGAAGGAAACCAACTGAAGGAAACCAACTGAAGGAAACCAACTGAAGGAAACCAACTGAAGGAAACCAATTGAAGGAAACCAACTGAAGGAAACCAACTGAAGGAAACCAACACTAAAGTGACAGTTTACTGACAGTGGCTCCCAATAGTGGCTAGTATTTAACAAGATAAAAATGGTCAAATAAAACTGAAAAAAGCACATAAATCAGTGCATAAATCAACTTGTTAGGTTCGACACTACAGAAGCCTATAGATTGAGTCTCCAAATTTCATCCACGCAAATGATGATGGCACACAAAAATGTCTGAATAAAGGCACAGCTATTTACAGCCTACTTCACTGTGGAAAAGGGTCCGCAATACATTAGGATTTTCAGTTTGCTTCAATATAACTGCTTTCAGTCTCTAGGAAAAATAATGTCAAACTAATCGCTGGACATAAATGTGAAAGCAGTCATATAGCAGCAAACCGAAACATATCAACATATCAACTTTTCCACTGTAAAGTTTTTGAAATGCTGTGACATTATTAAATTAAATTAAATTGTACGGCCTTTCTTTACGCTACAGCATACAATGACATTCTAGATGATTCTGTGCTTCCAACGGGCAGGTGGAGAGGACCAACCAGGAGCTGGGGAGGTTCCTTAGGAGTCACTGCCAGGACCGGTTCCTTCCCTGGGCGGAGTACGCCCATAACTCACTTTGTCACTCCTCCACCGGGCTGACTCCTTTCCAGTGCGTCATGGGATATCATCCGGCCCTGGCCCCATGGACCCAGATCCAGACCGAGGCCCCTGCGGTGGACAAGGGGTTCCGGCTTGCAGAGGAAGTCTGGAATGCTGCCCACGTGAGGCTCCAGCACACCGTCCGCGACAAGAAGGATCAGGCAGACCGCCACCGCAGTGAGGCTCCCGTGTTCCATCTCCACCAGGAACCTCCTGATCCGCCTGCCCTGCCGGAAGCTGAGCCCCCAGTTTGTGGGGCCTTTCAAGGTTACCCGGAGGATCAACGAAGAAACATTGTTTACAACTCCCAACCAACTACCAGGTCTCTCTCTGTTCCATGTCTCCCTCCTCAGACCAGTGGTTCCTGGTCCCCTGGCTGATGCCGTCCCCTGCGACACCCCTCCACCTCCCTGGACATCGATGGGACCCCCGCCTATGCCGTCAGGTTCCTACTGGACTCCCAACATTGTGGGGGTCGGCTTCAGTACCTGGTGGACTAGGAGGAGTACGGTCCAGAGGTGCACGGTTGAGTCCTGGTGGCCGACATCCTGGACCCAAACATTGTCCGAGATTTCCATCCGGGATTTCCATCCCACTGCCTGACTCCCAGCGAATATGTTACAAGAAGGGGTTTCACCATAGCAGTTTTTAGTGCAGTGGGAACAGGGAGTGATTAACAATAGCTTTCACTTCTTCAGATATGCAATAAAAAACTATTTTGAAGAAGGTGGTGAGGATAGGATGGAGAAGGCAGGTAGATGGCTTAAGTTGTGACATCACTTTCCTGAGCATGTCTGTGTCAACCAGGGAAAATAAATCCATAGTGCCTTTGCTTGGAAGTCTGGGGCACAAATCATCAAACTTCCCATCAGGTTGACTGACACCCAGCCTAATGTTGGTTATCTTATGTCTGAAATATGCTGCAAAATCATCACATATAGATGTGGAGGAAAGTTCACATAGGTTTGCGAGGGAAGGATTGATCAGACCATCAATGGTCAAGAAGAGCATTCTCAAAATATTCAGATTATTAGTGATGAAGGAAAATTAATAAAGTTATTATAATCATTGTTACTAGATAGATGACTGATGTAAGTGAAGCAAACAGACAGTGTAATGGATAGGTAAAGTACACACTACACACTACACAATACGCACTACACACTGCCCAGCACACTACACACTGCCCTGCACACTACACACTGCCCTGCACACTACACACTGCCCAGCACACTACACACTGCCCTGCACACTACACACTGCCCAGCACACTACACACTGCCCTGCACACTACACACTGCACACACTACACACTGCCCAGCACACTACACACTGCCCTGCACACTACATACTGCCCTGCACACTACACACTGCCCTGCACACTACACACTGCCCAGCACACTACACACTGCCCTGCACACTACACACTGCCCTGCACACTACACACTGCCCTGCACACTACACACTGCCCTGCACACTACACACTACCCAGCACACTATACACTCACCTGCAAACTACACACTACCCTGAACACTACACTGCACACTACACAGATTACCCTGCACACTACACACTACCCTACACACTACCCTGCGCCCTGTCCAGCAGCAGGAGCTCAGCGGTGTGACCTGAGGCTTCATGTTTATGTGTTTCTATCCTGTCTGCTGAGCGTCAGACAAAGGATGTGAACCAGCATGATTTGGTTTATTGTCAACCATCTGAAAGGGCTCATTAACATTACCAAGATAATGGGATTGTTGCTATTTTACCTCTAGTTCTACTATGAGAGTGAAATGGTGTCCAATACACATACCGTAGTCTACACTGGTCTCCTATGCAGTCTTAAAATATAAGGTAAGGATTCTTCCTCTGGTTGACAAGGAGATGACTGTGGGACAGAGACAAACAAAGAGCAGTGGGTCTGTTATCTAACCTTGTATTAAGGGGAGACAGAGAAGTGTTATCTAACCTTGTATTAAGGGGAGACAGAGAAGTGTTATCTAACCTTGTATTAAGGGGAGACAGAGAAGTGTTATCTAACCTTGTATTAAGGGGAGACAGAGAAGTGTTATCTAACCTTGTATCAAGGGGAGAAAGAGAAGTGTTATCTAACCTTGTATTAAGGGGAGACAGAGAAGTGTTATCTAACCTTGTATTAAGGGGAGACAGAGAAGTGTTATCTAACCTTGTATTAAGGGGAGACAGAGAAGTGTTATCTAACCTTGTATTAAGGGGAGACAGAGAAGTGTTATCTAACCTTGTATTAAGGGGAGACAGAGAAGTGTTATCGAACCTTGTATTAAGGGGAGACAGAGAAGTGTTATCTAACCTTGTATCAAGGGGAGACAGAGAAGTGTTATTCTAACCTTGTATTAAGGGGAGACAGAGAAGTGTTATTCTAACCTTGTATTAAGGGGAGACAGAGAAGTGTTATCTAACCTTGTATTAAGGGGAGACAGAGAAGTGTTATCTAACCTTGTATCAAGGGGAGACAGAGAAGTGTTATTCTAACCTTGTATTAAGGGGAGACAGAGAAGTGTTATTCTAACCTTGTATTAAGGGGAGACAGAGAAGTGTTATCTAACCTTGTATTAAGGGGAGACAGAGAAGTGTTATCTAACCTTGTATCAAGGGGAGACAGAGAAGTGTTATCTAACCTTGTATTAAGGGGAGACAGAGAAGTGTTATCTAACCTTGTATCAAGGGGAGACAGAGAAGTGTTATTCTAACCTTGTATTAAGGGGAGACAGAGAAGTGTTTTCTAACCTTGTATTAAGGGGAGACAGAGAAGTGTTATCTAACCTTGTATTAAGGGGAGACAGAGAAGTGTTATTCTAACCCTGTATTAAGGGGAGACAGAGAAGTGTTATCTAACCTTGTATTAAGGGGAGACAGAGAAGTGTTATCTAACCTTGTATTAAGGGGAGACAGAGAAGTGTTATCTAACCTTGTATTAAGGGGAGACAGAGAAGTGTTATCTAACCTTGTATTAAGGGGAGACAGAGAAGTGTTATCTAACCTTGTATTAAGGGGAGATAGAGAAGTGTTATCTAACCTTGTATTAAGGGGAGACAGAGAAGTGTTATCTAACCTTGTATTAAGGGGAGACAGAGAAGTGTTATCTAACCTTGTATTAAGGGGAGACAGAGAAGTGTTATCTAACCTTGTATTAAGGGGAGACAGAGAAGTGTTATCTAACCTTGTATTAAGGGGAGATAGAGAAGTGTTATCTAACCTTGTATTAAGGGGAGACAGAGAAGTGTTATCTAACCTTGTATTAAGGGGAGACAGAGAAGTGTTATCTAACCTTGTATTAAGGGGAGACAGAGAAGTGTTATCTAACCTTGTATTAAGGGGAGACAGAGAAGTGTTATTCTAACCTTGTATTAAGGGGAGACAGAGAAGTGTTATCTAACCTTGTATTAAGGGGAGACAGAGAAGTGTTATCTAACCTTGTATTAAGGGGAGACAGAACAGTGTTATTGTAAAGCTATAAAAAGACATTGCATAGTATGGGTGGTTGGCTGAATATGTACACTATACATTGGTGGATGTTGGATGGTTAACTATACTATACAGGTCGATGGCAGAGAAATACTTAAATAGCTAAAAATGTGTATGATATGAGCGAGGGTAATAATAGTTTACTTAATAGACAGACTGGTTAAATGAACAGGTTTAACCAAATGCAGGTGCTTTGCAGGGAGGCCTCAGACAGACCATAACAAGGGAGGCCTCAGACAGACCATACCCAGGGATGCCTCAGACAGACCATAACAAGGGAGGCCTCAGACAGACCATACCCAGGGATGCCTCAGACAGACCAGGGAGGCATCAGACAGACCATAACCAGGGAGGCCTCAGACAGACCATACCCAGGGAGGCATCAGACAGACCATAACCTGGGAGGCCTCAGACAGACCATACCCAGGGAGGCCTCAGACAGACCATAACAAGGGAGGCCTCAGACAGACCATAACCTGGGAGGCCTCAGACAGACCATACCCAGGGATGCCTCAGACAGACCATAACAAGGGAGGCCTCAGACAGACCATACCCAGGGATGCCTCAGACAGACCATAACAAGGGAGGCCTCAGACAGACCATACCCAGGGATGCCTCAGACAGACCAGGGAGGCCTCAGACAGACCATACCCAGGGAGGCCTCAGACAGACCATAACAAGGGAGGCCTCAGACAGACCATAACCTGGGAGGCCTCAGACAGACCAGGGAGGCCTCAGACAGACCATACCCAGGGAGGCCTCAGACAGACCATAACAAGGGAGGCCTCAGACAGACCATAACCAGGGAGGCCTCAGACAGACCATAACCTGGGAGGCCTCAGACAGACCATAACCAGGGAGGCCTCAGACAGACCATAACCAGGGAGGCCTCAGACAGACCATAACCTGGGAGGCCTCAGACAGACCATAACCAGGGAGGCCTCAGACAGACCATAACCAGGGAGGCCTCAGACAGACCATAACCTGGGAGGCCTCAGACAGACCATAACCAGGGAGGCCTCAGACAGACCAGGGAGGCCTCAGACAGACCATACCCAGGGAGGCCTCAGACAGACCATAACAAGGGAGGCCTCAGACAGACCATAACCAGGGAGGCCTCAGACAGACCATAACAAGGGAGGCCTCAGACAGACCATAACCTGGGAGGCCTCAGACAGACCATAACCTGGGAGGCCTCAGACAGACCATAACCAGGGAGGCCTCAGACAGACCAGGGAGGCCTCAGACAGACCATAACCAGGGAGGCCTCAGACAGACCAGGGAGGCCTCAGACAGACCATACCCAGGGAGGCCTCAGACAAACCACAACCAGGGAGGCCTCAGACAGACCAGGGAGGCTCCTTCCCTCTTTCTTTCTCTCTCTCTCCTCCGGCCGCTCTGCCACTTTATGGGTGGTGTACTGCAGCAGGAAGTGTCTGGGCCACAGTACCGCAGGGCCTCGCTGAGCTGCATGGTAGACCTAATTAAAAGGTTCACTTGGTTCTTCCTCTCCTCTCATTTCCAATACATAGATGACCTGAAGCAGAAGGTCACTGAGACTGAGGCTGCACCACCCCACTGTCCTCACCCTCCCCACTGTCCTCACCCTGTCCGCACCCTCCCCACTGTCCTCACCCTCCCCCTGTCCGCACCCTCCCCACTGTCCTCACCCTCCCCACTGTCCTCACCCTCCCCACTGTCCTCACCCTCCCCACTGTCCTCACCCTCCCCACTGTCCTAACCCTCCCCACTGTCCTGACCCTCCCATCACCCACATGGAAAAGGCAACAAGCTCTTACAAATTTCTTTGTCAAGCAGCTACGAAACAAACACAAGGCAGGTGCAAAATGCCTGAACAAAAATACACAAAAGACAGATACATGATACATAGAGCGGCAATGTAGTGTAGTGTTGTCTCTCTTTATGTAGTGTTGTGGTGTCTCTCTTTATGTAGTGTTGTGGTGTCTCTCTTTATGTAGTGTTGTGTTGTCTCTCTTTATGTAGTGTTGTGGTGTCTCTCTTTATGTAGTGTAGTGTTGTCTCTCTTTATGTAGTGTTGTGGTGTCTCTCTTTATGTAGTGTTGTGTTGTCTCTCTTTATGTAGTGTTGTGGTGTCTCTCTTTATGTAGTGTTGTGTTGTCTCTCTTTATGTAGTGTTGTGGTGTCTCTCTTTATGTAGTGTTGTGGTGTCTCTCTTTATGTAGTGTTGTGGTGTCTCTCTTTATGTAGTGTTGTGGTGTCTCTCTTTATGTAGTGTTGTGGTGTCTCTCTTTATGTAGTGTTGTGGTGTCTCTCTTTATGTAGTGTTGTGTTGTCTCTCTTTATGTAGTGTTGTGGTCTCTCTCTTTATGTAGTGTTGTGGTGTCTCTCTTTATGTAGTGTTGTGGTGTCTCTCTTTATGTAATGTTGTGGTGTCTCTCTGTATGTTTGTTGTGTTGTCTCTCTTTATGTAGTGTTGTGGTGTCTCTCTTTATGTTGTGTTGTGGTGTCTCTCTTTATGTAGTGTTGTGGTGTCTCTCTTTATGTTGTGTTGTGGTGTCTCTCTTTATTTAGTGTTGTGGTGTCTCTCTTTATGTAGTGTTGTGGTGTCTCTCTTTATGTCGTGTTGTGTTGTCTCTCTTTATGTAGTGTTGTGGTGTCTCTCTTTATGTAGTGTTGTGGTGTCTCTCTTTATTTAGTGTTGTGGTGTCTCTCTTTATGTAGTGTTGTGGTGTCTCTCTTTATGTAGTGTTGTGTTGTCTCTCTTTATGTAGTGTTGTGGTGTCTCTCTTTATGTAGTGTTGTGGTGTCTCTCTTTATGTAGTGTTGTGGTGTCTCTCTTTATGTAGTGTTGTGGTGTCTCTCTTTATGTAGTGTTGTGTTGTCTCTCTTTATGTAGTGTTGTGGTGTCTCTCTTTATGTAGTGTTGTGGTGTCTCTCTTTATGTAGTGTTGTGGTGTCTCTCTTTATGTAGTGTTGTGGTGTCTCTCTTTATGTAGTGTTGTGGTGTCTCTCTTTATGTAGTGTTGTGGTGTCTCTCTTTATGTAGTGTTGTGGTGTCTCTCTTTATGTAGTGTTGTGGTGTCTCTCTTTATGTAGTGTTGTGGTGTCTCTCTTTATGTAGTGTTGTGTTGTCTCTCTTTATTTAGTGTTGTGGTGTCTCTCTTTATGTAGTGTTGTGGTGTCTCTCTTTATGTTGTGTTGTGGTGTCTCTCTTTATGTAGTGTTGTGGTGTCTCTCTTTATGTAGTGTTGTGGTGTCTCTCTTTATGTAGTGTTGTGGTGTCTCTCTTCAAGACAAGACCAGACACCATTAGACCTGATTCAGACCAGCAGAGGGGAACAATGGGGATTCTTAGTGATACACAGACTTCCAGAAGAGGTGCTACGCTACGTTTTACACTGTGCTAAGCTAATGCTAAGCTAACACTGTTCTGTTAGCTATGCTACCTATACACTGAGACTGCGTTTCTAAGGGGTGCACTAGCACTACACAGCTGATAATTAATTGATTATCTGAATCAGGTGTGTACCCCTTGGGGTCCCCAGGACAGAGTTTGGGAAACACTGTGCTAAGAGGAAAACACATATGTTCTCTGGATGACAGAAGGCAAGAGACCCATATCGATGACATGGACCATACAGGAATGTGACAGTAAAGCTAAAACCTCAAACACAGTAGCAGCACTTTCAGAAGCAGAAGCTTTTAGTAAAAAAAATATCTAAAGTGAAAAATGTTCCTAAAATGCACATCAGGTGGAACATTTTAGTCCCCAGCAACGTTCTCCAGAGAAAGAGAAGGGAACACTACATTCAAGCTCAAGCCCCTGGCCGAGAAGACACAATCAGTATCTCTAATTTAACTTCAGACTAAACCATTTGTATGTTCAATGGTACAAACTCCTCCTTCTGCAGACTTCTATTTCTGCTTAAGGGTTATTGTCCAGGGTGTAATTCATTCCTTGGCAGCCTACAGTTATAGCTATGATATGTGGATTGGAGCTGAGAGAAGAGGATAGAGACAGACCTATAAGCTGTCTATCTGGTATAGGCCTAAAAACCAAACGCTGGTCTACAAATAGCATGGTGTGTTTAGGTTTAGACAGAGGGACAACAAGGCGATGGAGGTGGAGAATTACAGTGACCTACATCTCATGCTATACAAGACACACAGCTAAAAATGGCCCATGGCCTGCATACTCACCAGACATGTCACCCATTGAGCATGTTTTGGATGCTTTGGATTGACATGCATGACAGCCAATATCCAGCAACTTTGCACAACCATTGAAAAGTAGTGGGACAACATTCCACATGCCACAATCAACAGCCTGATCAACTCTATGTGAAGGAGATGTGTCGAGCTGCATGAGACAAATGGTGGTCACACCAGATACTGACTGGTTTTCTGATCAACTCACCTAGTTTTTATTTAAGGTGACCAACAGATGCATATCTGTATTCCCAGTCATGTGAAATCCATAGATTAGGGCCTAATGCATTTATTTCAATTGACGGATTTCCTCATATGAACTGTAACTCAGTAAAATCTTTGAAATTGTTGAATGTTGCGTTTATATTTTTGTTCAGTGTAAATATAAATGCAATTCCACATGTCATTATGTTGTGTATACAAGTGTATACAGAGCTACTTTTAAACACATGCCACAACTGCAGAAGACATTATTCAAACACCACCAATCAGCAACAGGATATTTATTTCTTACAGAGCAGAAAGCAGAGTACAGAGTAATAGTAATATTAGCTTATGACATTTCATTACAGTTTCAAGTAATAATACATTTACGCTGCATTTATTGGGACCATTGAATACATTTACTGTAATTACAACTAATTAAGCAAGAGTCAAACAAATTAAGATACTAAAGAAATATCCAAGAATATTCACCTTTTCCATTTGGATTATCCTATGATATAATAATATACCCTTGGATTATCCAATGATATAATAATATACCCTTGGATTATCCTATGATATAATAATATTCCCATGGATTATCCTATGATATAATAATATACCCTTGGATTATCCAATGATATAATAATATACCCATGGATTATCCTATGATATAATAATATACCCTTGGATTATCCTATGATATAATAATATTCCCATGGATTATCCTATGATATAATAATATTCCCATGGATTATCCAATGATATAATAATATACCCTTGGATTATCCAATGATATAATAATATACCCTTGGATTATCCTATGATATAATAATATTCCCATGGATTATCCTATGATATAATAATATACCCTTGGATTATCCAATGATATAATAATATACCCTTGGATTATCCTATGATATAATAATATACCCTTGGATTATCCAATGATATAATAATATACCCTTGGATTATCCAATGATATAATAATATACCCTTGGATTATCCTATGATATAATAATATTCCCATGGATTATCCTATGATATAATAATATACCCTTGGATTATCCTATGATATAATAATATACCCTTGGATTATCCTATGATATAATAATATACCCTTGGATTATCCTATGATATAATAATATACCCTAGGATTATCCAATGATATAATAATATACCCTTGGATTATCCAATGATATAATAATATACCCTTGGATTATCCTATGATATAATAATATACCCTTGGATTATCCTATGATATAATAATATACCCTTGGATTATCCTATGATATAATAATATACCCTAGGATTATCCAATGATATAATAATATACCCTTGGATTATCAAATGATATAATAATATACCCTTGGATTATCCAATGATATAATAATATACCCTTGGATTATCCTATGATATAATAATATACCCTTTTCTCCTGTCAAATACAGTACTTTACTTTATCTTTATAGCACCATTTTCATTGGCATTACAAATGCACATCAAATCACGTCTTAATTATCTCTTAACTACAAAATACAGATCTCTTGTCATGTGACTTTACAAATATAAAGTGTTGTTTTTAAATGGTGACTTAGTAACAGTCTGGTTTGTTGGTGGTGATGATGGGGTCAAGTTATATACCTGCCCTGAGTCCTGTATAGCTTCAGTACTGAAAACATTACATATTACACATCTGTATCAACAGGTCATCAAGAAGACCCGACATACACATGTAGTTAGATTAGAGGTTGGCTTAGGTTCTTATTTTTGCACATGCAGTTTCACATTTTTATTACAGCTTCTAAAGCTAAATTCAATGATTGAAACAATAAAGAAATCTAAGTTGATGAGTTATTTATAAGTTATATTCTTCGAGAATCAGTACCTTCAGAAAGTATTCACACCCCTTGACTTATTCCACATTTTGTTGTGTTACAGCCTTAATTCAAATTGATTAAATATATTTTTTTCTCACCCATCTACACACAATAACACATAATGACAAAGTGAAAACATATTTTTAGAAATGTTTCCAAATGTATTGAAATTGAAATACAGAAATATCTAATTTAGATACGCATTCACACCCCTGAGTCAATACATGTTAGAATCACCTTTGGTAGCGATTACAGCTGTGAGTCTCAAGGAGCTTTCCACACATGGATTGTGCAAAATTTGCCAATTTATTATTTTCTAAATTCTTCAAGCTCTGTCAAATTGGTTGTTAATCATTGATAGACAACCATTTTCAATTCTTGCCATATATTTTCAAGTAGATTAAAGTCAAAATTGTAACTCGGCCACTCGGAACAATCTCTGTCTTCTTGGTAAGAAACTGCAACACCAGTGTATATTTGGCCTTGTGTTTTAGGTTATTGTCCTGCTGAAAGGTGAATTCATCTCCCAGTGTCTGGTGGAAAGCAGACTGAACCAGGTTTTCCTCTTGGATGTTGTCTGTGCTCTTTCTATTCCTTTTTTATCCTGAAAAACTCCCAGTCCTCGCCGATGACAAGCATACCCATAACATGATGCAGCCACCACCATGCTGGAAAATATGAAGAGTGGTACTCAGTGATGTTTTGGATTTGCCCCAAACATATTGTTTTGTATTCAGGACAAAGTTAATTTCCTTGCAGTTTTACTTAAGGTTAGTATTGTGGAGTAACTACAATGTTGTTGATCTATTCTCAGCGTTCTCCTATCACAGCCATTACACTCTGTAACTGTCTTAAAGTCACCATTGACCATTGGTGAAATCCCTGAGTGGTTTCCTTCCTCTCCGGCAACTGAGTTAGGAATGACACCTGTATCATTCTAGTGACTGGGTGTAATTAATAACTTCACCATGCTCAAATGGATATTTGATGTCCGCTATTTTCCCCCATGCAACTTATTAAGCACATTCTTGAAATTATTTAGGCTTGCCATAACAAAGGTGTTGAATATTTATTGACTCACTTCAGCTTTTCATTTTTTATTAATTTGTAAAAATGAATTCCACTTTGACATGATGGGGTATTGTGTGTCGGCCGGTGACATCTCAGTTTAATCCATTTAAAATGCAACACAACAACACATAGAAAAAGTCAAGGGGTGTAAAAACCTTCTCAAGGCACTGATACACTAATTTATGAGCCCCAAATTTGATGAAGCAACTAAGGATTCTAGCTTTCATTTCTATTTTTGCTATTTCCATACATTGTGGAGGTGGCAGCATACTAAGGCTATGGGTCTATGGTGGCAGCTATGCTACAGATACAGTAAAATTCCATTTGATGATACTTCGTTCTAACTAAGCAGTGTGACTGTACATGAGTAAACTTAGCCTCTTGAAAAGTGATCCCAATGGATTGCTTTTATCGATAATTATATTTCTCAACTTTTACATACAACATTCTCACAGCTCTATGCATGTGCTCCCACACACATTATTACACACGTCTAGGAGTCTTTTTGTAACATACTCCTCTAGAAGCCATCCAGTAACGTGCGTTCCTAACATCCTAAATGTTTCCAAATGACACAAATCAATGTTTTTTTGCATTCAAGGAGCAGCAGCAGGTTGCAATAATAACCATAATACATCTCAAGCATTAAAAACGTAAGAAAAATGTACAGTAGAAATGAACATTGTCCACCCTGTTTTCCTAGATTATATACATTATAGGAAGGACGGTGCCTTTAGTTATATAAACAAAGCGTTGACGTGTCATGAAGTCTAGTCCAGGTGAGAGACTGGTATTGTAGGCTGGGAGCGTTAAGGTAAAGTTGGCATGACATACAGTACATGCTGGAAGCAGACAGTGGCTATAGGGATAGTTCTGTTGCGTTGAAAGCAAACATCTCTCTCTCTCTCTCTCTCTCTCTCTCTCTCTCACACACACACACCTGTTAAAACAGCTCAAACGTATTACTGGGGGAGTAGAGGTTACATTTGAGTATTGCTGAAGGTGTCTTTGGGGAGGGGGCGTGGCCCATTGGGTAGCAGGTGTGGCCTGTGGGCAAGTGGGTGTGGCTCAGTCAACTGTTGTCGGAGTATTGACCAGTCGACACACTCCTCCCTCGATGGCCAGCGACTGTCCTGCTACAGCCCCGGGAGGCAGGCGGGATATGTGAGTCTGGAGAGAGAGAGAGACAGAGACAGAGAGAGAGAGAGAGAGAGAGAGACAGAGAGAGATTTTTAACACCTTTAATTTATAACTAAAGTGAGTACAGTGCTTACAAAATAATAACATGAGAGGGATATGCAGAACAGAGAGAACGAGGGGCAGAGTAACAGGGTTTAGTGTTGAGAAGTGGAGAACCAGGGGAAGGAGAGGAGAGGGGGGTAACACAGCTGTGAGGCTGAGAGTGAGGCTTCCTTTGTGGGATCAAAGGAGAAAGTCTCTCCTTGTGCTAATAACTGTAGCAGGCCAGGCAGGCAGTGCTCCCTCCCTCCCAGTCTGTAACACCCTAAGGTAATCTGTCACTACTGTGTGCAACCCTGCCAGGCAGACCAGGACAGGCCTGGATGCTGTTCAATAGGGCAGAGAGCTTTTCTTATTAAGTCCAGGTAGTCCCTGCCTTTTTCAGTCTGTTTTCATCTGTTTGTGGCCTAACGAACACAACCCAGGCCAGGACACATATGGCAACACTCACAGCATGTCCTAGCCTATTACCTCTGCTATACTCTATAGCTCCCTTGATCTCCAGACAGGGTGAAAGAAGATTTAAGGGGGAACAGAAAATACCCATAAGTGAATCATACTTTTGATGTGCTCAACACGGAATAACTTAAAATATTTCCTCCTAATTGAAAAACGGAACAGTAAATGAGTTAAAAGCCTGAACATGACCATATCCCCAACAGCATTAGATGGGACACAGCGGAGATGTTGATTTCTGTTCCATTCAAACCCAGATTAACATTACAAGAAGATGGAGTGAAAGAGCTGTAAGAGGGAAGAGGACTGAAGGGCCCAGAGGGTGATTATCGAACCATAGTGCTCAGGGTGGGTGTGTGTGTTTAGGGTGGATCTGGTCTGCCACATGTGTCCCCAGCCTGGCTGGTAAGGAGATCCACTGATCTTGAGTAGATAAAACACTAGGCCCTGTTCATTAGAGCAGGCAACAGAAAATGTTTTAAAATGTTTTGCAAAAGAAAACTCAAATGAGTGTTTCTTATTGGACAAGTCATGGTAGTCCCTCCCAGTTTGGTGCATAATGAACAGGACCCCACTCACAGAGGTCATCTGAGGACAGGCTAGGGCCATGTCTCAAATGCTACTCTATTCCTTATATAATGCACTACTTTTGACAAGAGCCCTATTGGACAAAGAAGAAAGTAGTGCACTACAAAGGGGTGTAATTTTGGACACAGATGCTGCCACTCCAGTGTGAACATCAACATGGTGTCCTGCTGCCACTCCAGTGTGAACATCAACATGGTGTCCTGCTGCCACTCCAGTGTGAACATCAACATGGTGTCCTGCTGCCACTCCAGTGTGAACATCAACATGGTGTCCTGCTGCCACTCCAGTGTGAACATCAACATGGTGTCCTGCTGCCACTCCAGTGTGAACATCAACATGGTGTCCTGCTGCCACTCGAGTGTGAACATCAACATGGTGTCCTGCTGCCACTCCAGTGTGAACATCAACATGGTGTCCTGCTGCCACTCCAGTGTGAACATCAACATGGTGTCCTGCTGCCACTCGAGTGTGAACATCAACATGGTGTCCTGCTGCCACTCCAGTGTGAACATCAACATGGTGTCCTGCTGTCACTCCAGGGCTGAACACCTGACTATCTAGTGATCGCATGTTGTGGTGTAGGCAGGTGTGATATAACAGACTAGATCACATGTTGTGGTGTAGGCAGGTGTGATATAACAGACTAGATTACATGTTGTGGTGTAGGCAGGTGTGATATAACAGACTAGATCACATGTTGTGGTGTAGGCAGGTGTGATATAACAGACTAGATCACATGTTGTGGTGTAGTCAGGTGTGATATAACAGACTAGATCACATGTTGTGGTGTAGGCAGGTGTGATATTCCGTTATTTTTATCCCCGTTTTGTTTGCTTCCTTTTTTCAACAGAATCGGCGGAATGAATACACCCCTGATCACGCGTAAACACAGTTCATTTTCATATCAGCCACGTTGTAGTCCTTTTCTCACCTCTTCCCTTCGTTTGTGGACTTCAATGAACAACACATCAGGTGTGTATGTGACCAAACCATGTCATAACCGTTACACACAGCATACATCGTTGTCCACATATTAGCTAAAGTAACATCCTAGTCAACATAGCTACTAGAACTAATACGCTAGAAAAACCCGCTACAAGCAGTTTAGCGTTTACACCGGCGGCCCCGGTGGCAATAAATTAATAAAACCAAAAGCTTACCTTGACTTGTAAGAGTTCCAGTGTTGTGTTGGATAGTCATAGCCAGCTAGCTAACGTAGCATCCCTCTGTTTGAGACAGGTGTTTAGTAGGCTAAACTAGCTAACATAGCATCCCTCTGTTTGAGACAGGTGTTTAGTAGGCTAAACTAGCTAACATAGCATCCCTCTGTTTGAGACAGGTGTTTAGTAGGCTAAACTAGCTAACATAGCATCCCTCTGTTTGAACCGGGTGTTTAGTAGGCTAAACTAGCTAACATAGCATCCCTCTGTTTGAGACAGGTGTTTAGTAGGCTAAACTTGCTAACATAGCATCCCTCTGTTTGAGCCGGGTGTTTAGTAGGCTAAACTAGAATTCCCTAATCCTTTGATTGTGTCGACAACATGTCAGTTCATGCTGCAAGAGCTCTTATAGGTTGGAGGACATCCTCCGGATAATGTCATAATTACTGTGTAAGTCTATGGAAGGGGGTGAGAACCAAGAGCCTCCTAGGTTTTGTATTGAAGTCAATGTACCCAGAGGAGGACGGAAGCTAGCTGTCCTCCGGCTACACCATGGTGTTGTTGAGGCCTTCATTGCAAGACAGTGTAATTTAATCAATTATTTGGTCACATGAATATATTTCTAAGGATCACTTTTTAAATGTTTTAACATAAAAATAAAAATAAAAAATTCACTGAGGAGGATGGTCCTCCCCTTCCTCCTCTGATGAGCTTCCACTGGACTACACCACAACATGTGATCTAGTCTGTTATATCACACCTGACTACACCACAACACCACACACAACAGGAGTTTTCCCACAGGAAGGCAACTCACAATACTAACATCCACTTCAGAGCATCTGATCAACCCGTGATTGTATTCCCATGAGCCATTGGGGCTGATGGATGGAGTGATGAAGGAAAGAGAGAAAAAACGAAATGAAGGAGTAAAGAGTCAGATGTTTCCAGTCAATCTTTATGTTGACAGCTTGTTGTTGACTGAAGTGACTGACCACACAGGAGAACTCTCATTCACTTTAAATAGAACAATGTTTTTCTGTGTTTGACTGTGAAAAAACACAACCCTTTGTTGATCTGATGTGTTTAAGAGCAGCTAGCTGACACATTAACACCCGAGCAGAGGAGGAGGGGATAGGAGAGGAGAGGCGAGAAGAAGAGAAGAGAAGAGAAGAGAAGAGAAGAAGACAGAGAGGGTATGGTATAAATATGCCCAGTGTGTTATTACTGCTGTGATGTTGTGGTGGTTTTACCATTCCATCAGAAAAATAATTGTATTCTATCCCAGCACAATCATAGGATTCTATTAGAACAATCATATGATTCTATCCCAGAACAATCATAGGATTCTATTACAACAATTATAGGATTCTATCCCAGAACAATCATAGGATTCTATTAGAACAATCATAGGATTCTATCCCAGAACAATCATAGGATTCTATCAGAACAATCATAGGATTCTATCCCATAACAATCATAGGATTCTATCAGAACAATCATAGGATTCTATCCCAGAACAATCATAGGATTCTATCAGAACAATCATAGGATTCTATCCCAGAACAATCATAGGATTCTATCAGAACAATCATAGGATTCTATCCCATAACAATCATAGGATTCTATCCCATAACAATCATAGGATTCTATCCCAGAACAATCATAGGATTCTATCCCAGAACAATCATAGGATTCTATCAGAACAATCATAGGATTCTATCCCATAACAATCATAGGATTCTATCCCATAACAATCATAGGATTCTATCCCAGAACAATCATATTATTCTATCACAGAACAACCATAGGATTCTATCCCAGAACAACCATAGGATTCTATCAGAACAATCATAGGATTCTATCAGAACAATCATATGATTCTATCCCAGAACAATCATAGGATTCTATCCCAGAACAATCATATGATTCTATCCCAGAACAATCATATGATTCTATCCCAGAACAATCATAGGATTCTATCCCAGAACAATCATAGGATTCTATCAGAATAATCATAAGATTCTATCAGAACAATCATATGATTCTATCAGAACAATCATATGATTCTATCAGAACAATCATATGATTCTATCAGAACAATCATATGATTCTATCAGAACAATCATATGATTCTATCCCAGAACAACCCCATAGTGGATGAGGTAAACTAAATGGAAGTCAGTCAGTCAGACCATTAACCCTCTGACCCCATAGTGGATGAGGTAAACTAAATGGAAGTCAGCCAGTCAGACCATTAACCCTCTGACCCCATAGTGGATGAGGTAAACTAAATGGAAGTCAGTCAGTCAGACCATTAACCCTCTGACCCCATAGTGGTTGAGGTAAACTAAATGGAAGTCAGCCAGTCAGACCATTAACCCTCTGACCCCATAGTGGATGAGGTAAACTAAATGGAAGTCAGTCAGTCAGACCATTAACCCTCTGACCCCATAGTGGATGAGGTAAACTAAATGGAAGTCAGTCAGTCAGACCATTAACCCTCTGACCCCATAGTGGTTGAGGTAAACTAAATGGAAGTCAGCCAGTCAGACCATTAACCCTCTGACCCCATAGTGGATGAGGTAAACTAAATGGAAGTCAGTCAGTCAGACCATTAACCCTCTGACCCCATAGTGGATGAGGTAAACTAAATGGAAGTCAGTCAGTCAGACCATTAACCCTCTGACCCCATAGTGGATGAGGTAAACTAAATGGAAGTCAGTCAGTCAGACCATTAACCCTCTGACCCCATAGTGGATGAGGTAAACTAAATGGAAGTCAGTCAGTCAGACCATTAACCCTCTGACCCCATAGTGGATGAGGTAAACTAAATGGAAGTCAGTCAGTCAGACCATTAACCCTCTGACCCCATAGTGGATGAGGTAAACTAAATGGAAGTCAGCCAGTCAGACCATTAACCCTCTGACCCCATAGTGGATGAGGTAAACTAAATGGAAGTCAGTCAGTCAGACCATTAACCCTCTGACCCCATAGTGGATGAGGTAAACTAAATGGAAGTCAGTCAGTCAGACCATTAACCCTCTGACCCCATAGTGGATGAGGTAAACTAAATGGAAGTCAGCCAGTCAGACCATTAACCCTCTGACCCCATAGTGGATGAGGTAAACTAAATGGAAGTCAGTCAGTCAGACCATTAACCCTCTGACCCCATAGTGGATGAGGTAAACTAAATGGAAGTCAGTCAGTCAGACCATTAACCCTCTGACCCCATAGTGGATGAGGTAAACTAAATGGAAGTCAGCCAGTCAGACCATTAACCCTCTGACCCCATAGTGGATGAGGTAAACTAAATGGAAGTCAGTCAGTCAGACCATTAACCCTCTGACCCCATAGTGGATGAGGTAAACTAAATGGAAGTCAGTCAGTCAGACCATTAACCCTCTGACCCCATAGTGGATGAGGTAAACTAAATGGAAGTCAGTCAGTCAGACCATTAACCCTCTGACCCCATAGTGGATGAGGTAAACTAAATGGAAGTCAGTCAGTCAGACCATTAACCCTCTGACCCCATAGTGGATGAGGTAAACTAAATGGAAGTCAGTCAGTCAGACCATTAACCCTCTGACCCCATAGTGGATGAGGTAAACTAAATGGAAGTCAGTCAGTCAGACCATTAACCCTCTGACCCCATAGTGGATGAGGTAAACTAAATGGAAGTCAGCCAGTCAGACCATTAACCCTCTGACCCCATAGTGGATGAGGTAAACTAAATGGAAGTCAGTCAGTCAGACCATTAACCCTCTGACCCCATAGTGGATGAGGTAAACTAAATGGAAGTCAGTCAGTCAGACCATTAACCCTCTGACCCCATAGTGGATGAGGTAAACTAAATGGAAGTCAGTCAGTCAGACCATTAACCCTCTGACCCCATAGTGGATGAGGTAAACTAAATGGAAGTCAGTCAGTCAGACCATTAACCCTCTGACCCCATAGTGGATGAGGTAAACTAAATGGAAGTCAGCCAGTCAGACCATTAACCCTCTGACCCCATAGTGGATGAGGTAAACTAAATGGAAGTCAGCCAGTCAGACCATTAACCCTCTGACCCCATAGTGGATGAGGTAAACTAAATGGAAGTCAGTCAGTCAGACCATTAACCCTCTGACCCCATAGTGGATGAGGTAAACTAAATGGAAGTCAGTCAGTCAGACCATTAACCCTCTGACCCCATAGTGGATGAGGTAAACTAAATGGAAGTCAGTCAGTCAGACCATTAACCCTCTGACCCCATAGTGGATGAGGTAAACTAAATGGAAGTCAGTCAGTCAGACCATTAACCCTCTGACCCCATAGTGGATGAGGTAAACTAAATGGAAGTCAGCCAGTCAGACCATTAACCCTCTGACCCCATAGTGGATGAGGTAAACTAAATGGAAGTCAGTCAGTCAGACCATTAACCCTCTGACCCCATAGTGGATGAGGTAAACTAAATGGAAGTCAGTCAGTCAGACCATTAACCCTCTGACCCCATAGTGGATGAGGTAAACTAAATGGAAGTCAGCCAGTCAGACCATTAACCCTCTGACCCCATAGTGGATGAGGTAAACTAAATGGAAGTCAGTCAGTCAGACCATTAACCCTCTGACCCCATAGTGGATGAGGTAAACTAAATGGAAGTCAGTCAGTCAGACCATTAACCCTCTGACCCCATAGTGGTTGAGGTAAACTAAATGGAAGTCAGTCAGTCAGACCATTAACCCTCTGACCCCATAGTGGATGAGGTAAACTAAATGGAAGTCAGTCAGTCAGACCATTAACCCTCTGACCCCATAGTGGTTGAGGTAAACTAAATGGAAGTCAGTCAGTCAGACCATTAACCCTCTGACCCCATAGTGGATGAGGTAAACTAAATGGAAGTCAGTCAGTCAGACCATTAACCCTCTGACCCCATAGTGGATGAGGTAAACTAAATGGAAGTCAGCCAGTCAGACCATTAACCCTCTGACCCCATAGTGGATGAGGTAAACAAAATGGAAGTCAGTCAGTCAGACCATTAACCCTCTGACCCCATAGTGGTTGAGGTAAACTAAATGGAAGTCAGTCAGTCAGACCATTAACCCTCTGACCCCATGGTGGTTGAGGTAAACTAAATGGAAGTCAGTCAGTCAGACCATTAACCCTCTGACCCCATAGTGGATGAGGTAAACTAAATGGAAGTCAGTCAGTCAGACCATTAACCCTCTGACCCCATAGTGGATGAGGTAAACTAAATGGAAGTCAGCCAGTCAGACCATTAACCCTCTGACCCCATAGTGGATGAGGTAAACTAAATGGAAGTCAGCCAGTCAGACCATTAACCCTCTGACCCCATAGTGGATGAGGTAAACTAAATGGAAGTCAGTCAGTCAGACCATTAACCCTCTGACCCCATAGTGGATGAGGTAAACTAAATGGAAGTCAGCCAGTCAGACCATTAACCCTCTGACCCCATAGTGGATGAGGTAAACTAAATGGAAGTCAGTCAGTCAGACCATTAACCCTCTGACCCCATAGTGGATGAGGTAAACTAAATGGAAGTCAGCCAGTCAGACCATTAACCCTCTGACCCCATAGTGGATGAGGTAAACTAAATGGAAGTCAGTCAGTCAGACCATTAACCCTCTGACCCCATAGTGGATAAGGTAAACTAAATGGAAGTCAGTCAGTCAGACCATTAACCCTCTGACCCCATAGTGGATGAGGTAAACTAAATGGAAGTCAGCCAGTCAGACCATTAACCCTCTGACCCCATAGTGGATGAGGTAAACTAAATGGAAGTCAGCCAGTCAGACCATTAACCCTCTGACCCCATAGTGGATGAGGTAAACTAAATGGAAGTCAGTCAGTCAGACCATTAACCCTCTGACCCCATAGTGGATGAGGTAAACTAAATGGAAGTCAGCCAGTCAGACCATTAACCCTCTGACCCCATAGTGGATGAGGTAAACTAAATGGAAGTCAGTCAGTCAGACCATTAACCCTCTGACCCCATAGTGGATGAGGTAAACTAAATGGAAGTCAGCCAGTCAGACCATTAACCCTCTGACCCCATAGTGGATGAGGTAAACTAAATGGAAGTCAGTCAGTCAGACCATTAACCCTCTGACCCCATAGTGGATGAGGTAAACTAAATGGAAGTCAGTCAGTCAGACCATTAACCCTCTGACCCCATAGTGGTTGAGGTAAACTAAATGGAAGTCAGTCAGTCAGACCATTAACCCTCTGACCCCATAGTGGATGAGGTAAACTAAATGGAAGTCAGTCAGTCAGACCATTAACCCTCTGACCCCATAGTGGTTGAGGTAAACTAAATGGAAGTCAGTCAGTCAGACCATTAACCCTCTGACCCCATAGTGGATGAGGTAAACTAAATGGAAGTCAGTCAGTCAGACCATTAACCCTCTGACCCCATAGTGGATGAGGTAAACTAAATGGAAGTCAGCCAGTCAGACCATTAACCCTCTGACCCCATAGTGGATGAGGTAAACTAAATGGAAGTCAGCCAGTCAGACCATTAACCCTCTGACCCCATAGTGGATGAGGTAAACTAAATGGAAGTCAGTCAGTCAGACCATTAACCCTCTGACCCCATAGTGGATGAGGTAAACTAAATGGAAGTCAGCCAGTCAGACCATTAACCCTCTGACCCCATAGTGGATGAGGTAAACAAAATGGAAGTCAGTCAGTCAGACCATTAACCCTCTGACCCCATAGTGGTTGAGGTAAACTAAATGGAAGTCAGTCAGTCAGACCATTAACCCTCTGACCCCATAGTGGATGAGGTAAACTAAATGGAAGTCAGTCAGTCAGACCATTAACCCTCTGACCCCATAGTGGTTGAGGTAAACTAAATGGAAGTCAGTCAGTCAGACCATTAACCCTCTGACCCCATAGTGGATGAGGTAAACTAAATGGAAGTCAGCCAGTCAGACCATTAACCCTCTGACCCCATAGTGGATGAGGTAAACTAAATGGAAGTCAGTCAGTCAGACCATTAACCCTCTGACCCCATAGTGGTTGAGGTAAACTAAATGGAAGTCAGTCAGTCAGACCATTAACCCTCTGACCCCATAGTGGATGAGGTAAACTAAATGGAAGTCAGTCAGTCAGACCATTAACCCTCTGACCCCATAGTGGATGAGGTAAACTAAATGGAAGTCAGCCAGTCAGACCATTAACCCTCTGACCCCATAGTGGATGAGGTAAACTAAATGGAAGTCAGCCAGTCAGACCATTAACCCTCTGACCCCATAGTGGATGAGGTAAACTAAATGGAAGTCAGTCAGTCAGACCATTAACCCTCTGACCCCATAGTGGATGAGGTAAACTAAATGGAAGTCAGCCAGTCAGACCATTAACCCTCTGACCCCATAGTGGATGAGGTAAACAAAATGGAAGTCAGTCAGTCAGACCATTAACCCTCTGACCCCATAGTGGTTGAGGTAAACTAAATGGAAGTCAGTCAGTCAGACCATTAACCCTCTGACCCCATAGTGGATGAGGTAAACTAAATGGAAGTCAGTCAGTCAGACCATTAACCCTCTGACCCCATAGTGGTTGAGGTAAACTAAATGGAAGTCAGTCAGTCAGACCATTAACCCTCTGACCCCATAGTGGATGAGGTAAACTAAATGGAAGTCAGTCAGTCAGACCATTAACCCTCTGACCCCATAGTGGATGAGGTAAACTAAATGGAAGTCAGCCAGTCAGACCATTAACCCTCTGACCCCATAGTGGATGAGGTAAACTAAATGGAAGTCAGCCAGTCAGACCATTAACCCTCTGACCCCATAGTGGATGAGGTAAACTAAATGGAAGTCAGTCAGTCAGACCATTAACCCTCTGACCCCATAGTGGATGAGGTAAACTAAATGGAAGTCAGCCAGTCAGACCATTAACCCTCTGACCCCATAGTGGATGAGGTAAACTAAATGGAAGTCAGTCAGTCAGACCATTAACCCTCTGACCCCATAGTGGATGAGGTAAACTAAATGGAACTCAGCCAGTCAGACCATTAACCCTCTGACCCCATAGTGGATGAGGTAAACTAAATGGAAGTCAGTCAGTCAGACCATTAACCCTCTGACCCCATAGTGGATAAGGTAAACTAAATGGAAGTCAGTCAGTCAGACCATTAACCCTCTGACCCCATAGTGGATGAGGTAAACTAAATGGAAGTCAGCCAGTCAGACCATTAACCCTCTGACCCCATAGTGGATGAGGTAAACTAAATGGAAGTCAGCCAGTCAGACCATTAACCCTCTGACCCCATAGTGGATGAGGTAAACTAAATGGAAGTCAGCCAGTCAGACCATTAACCCTCTGACCCCATAGTGGATGAGGTAAACTAAATGGAAGTCAGTCAGTCAGACCATTAACCCTCTGACCCCATAGTGGATGAGGTAAACTAAATGGAAGTCAGCCAGTCAGACCATTAACCCTCTGACCCCATAGTGGATGAGGTAAACTAAATGGAAGTCAGTCAGTCAGACCATTAACCCTCTGACCCCATAGTGGATGAGGTAAACTAAATGGAAGTCAGCCAGTCAGACCATTAACCCTCTGACCCCATAGTGGATGAGGTAAACTAAATGGAAGTCAGTCAGTCAGACCATTAACCCTCTGACCCCATAGTGGATGAGGTAAACTAAATGGAAGTCAGTCAGTCAGACCTCAGAGAGGTAAAGTTAGATCACACTATTCCTTTTCCATGTCAGGTCAATGGGGACGGCTGTCTTTTCCATGTCAGGTCAATGGGGACGGCTGTCTTTTCCATGTCAGGTCAATGGGGACGGCTGTCTTTTCCATGTCAGGTCAATGGGGACTGCTGTCTTTTCCATGTCAGGTCAATGGGGACGGCTGTCTTTTCCATGTCAGGTCAATGGGGACGGCTGTCTTTTCCATGTCAGGTCAATGGGGACGGCTGTCTTTTCCATGTCAGGTCAATGGGGACGGCTGTCTTTTCCATGTCAGGTCAATGGGGACGGCTGTCTTTTCCATGTCAGGTCAATGGGGACTGCTGTCTTTTCCATGTCAGGTCAATGGGGACGGCTGTCTTTTCCATGTCAGGTCAATGGGGACTGCTGTCTTTTCCATGTCAGGTCAATGGGGACGGCTGTCTTTTCCATGTCAGGTCAATGGGGACTGCTGTCTTTTCCATGTCAGGTCAATGGGGACGGCTGTCTTTTCCATGTCAGGTCAATGGGGACGGCTGTCTTTTCCATGTCAGGTCAATGGGGACTGCTGTCTTTTCCATGTCAGGTCAATGGGGACGGCTGTCTTTTCCATGTCACGTCAATGGGGACTGCTGTCTTTTCCATGTCAGGTCAATGGGGACTGCTGTCTTTTCCATGTCAGGTCAATGGGGACTGCTGTCTTTTCCATGTCAGGTCAATGGGGACGGCTGTCTTTTCCATGTCAGGTCAATGGGGACTGCTGTCTTTTCCATGTCAGGTCAATGGGGACTGCTGTCTTTTCCATGTCAGGTCAATGGGGACGGCTGTCTTTTCCATGTCAGGTCAATGGGGACGGCTGTCTTTTCCATGTCAGGTCAATGGGGACGGCTGTCTTTTCCATGTCAGGTCAATGGGGACTGCTGTCTTTTCCATGTCAGGTCAATGGGGACGGCTGTCTTTTCCATGTCAGGTCAATGGGGACGGCTGTCTTTTCCATGTCAGGTCAATGGGGACGGCTGTCTTTTCCATGTCAGGTCAATGGGGACTGCTGTCTTTTCCATGTCAGGTCAATGGGGACGGCTGTCTTTTCCATGTCAGGTCAATGGGGACTGCTGTCTTTTCCATGTCAGGTCATTGGGGACTGCTGTCTTTTCCATGTCAGGTCAATGGGGACGGCTGTCTTTTCCATGTCAGGTCAATGGGGACGGCTGTCTTTTCCATGTCAGGTCAATGGGGACTGCTGTCTTTTCCATGTCAGGTCAATGGGGACTGCTGTCTTTTCCATGTCAGGTCAATGGGGACGGCTGTCTTTTCCATGTCAGGTCAATGGGGACGGCTGTCTTTTCCATGTCAGGTCAATGGGGACGGCTGTCTTTTCCATGTCAGGTCAATGGGGACTGCTGTCTTTTCCATGTCAGGTCAATGGGGACTGCTGTCTTTTCCATGTCAGGTCAATGGGGACGGCTGTCTTTTCCATGTCAGGTCAATGGGGACTGCTGTCTTTTCCATGTCAGGTCAATGGGGACTGCTGTCTTTTCCATGTCAGGTCAATGGGGACGGCTGTCTTTTCCATGTCAGGTCAATGGGGACGGCTGTCTTTTCCATGTCAGGTCAATGGGGACTGCTGTCTTTTCCATGTCAGGTCAATGGGGACTGCTGTCTTTTCCATGTCAGGTCAATGGGGACGGCTGTCTTTTCCATGTCAGGTCAATGGGGACGGCTGTCTTTTCCATGTCAGGTCAATGGGGACGGCTGTCTTTTCCATGTCAGGTCAATGGGGACGGCTGTCTTTTCCATGTCAGGTCAATGGGGACTGCTGTCTTTTCCATGTCAGGTCAATGGGGACTGCTGTCTTTTCCATGTCAGGTCAATGGGGACTGCTGTCTTTTCCATGTCAGGTCAATGGGGACTGCTGTCTTTTCCATGTCAGGTCAATGGGGACTGCTGTCTTTTCCATGTCAGGTCAATGGGGACTGCTGTCTTTTCCATGTCAGGTCAATGGGGACTGCTGTCTTTTCCATGTCAGGTCATTGGGGACTGCTGTCTTTTCCATGTCAGGTCAATGGGGACGGCTGTCTTTTCCATGTCAGGTCAATGGGGACGGCTGTCTTTTCCATGTCAGGTCAATGGGGACTGCTGTCTTTTCCATGTCAGGTCAATGGGGACTGCTGTCTTTTCCATGTCAGGTCAATGGGGACGGCTGTCTTTTCCATGTCAGGTCAATGGGGACGGCTGTCTTTTCCATGTCAGGTCAATGGGGACGGCTGTCTTTTCCATGTCAGGTCAATGGGGACTGCTGTCTTTTCCATGTCAGGTCAATGGGGACTGCTGTCTTTTCCATGTCAGGTCAATGGGGACGGCTGTCTTTTCCATGTCAGGTCAATGGGGACTGCTGTCTTTTCCATGTCAGGTCAATGGGGACTGCTGTCTTTTCCATGTCAGGTCAATGGGGACGGCTGTCTTTTCCATGTCAGGTCAATGGGGACGGCTGTCTTTTCCATGTCAGGTCAATGGGGACGGCTGTCTTTTCCATGTCAGGTCAATGGGGACGGCTGCCTTTTCCATGTCAGGTCAATGGGGACGGCTGTCTTTTCCATGTCAGGTCAATGGGGACTGCTGTCTTTTCCATGTCAGGTCAATGGGGACTGCTGTCTTTTCCATGTCAGGTCAATGGGGACTGCTGTCTTTTCCATGTCAGGTCAATGGGGACTGCTGTCTTTTCCATGTCAGGTCAATGGGGACTGCTGTCTTTTCCATGTCAGGTCAATGGGGACGGCTGTCTTTTCCATGTCAGGTCAATGGGGACTGCTGTCTTTTCCATGTCAGGTCAATGGGGACTGCTGTCTTTTCCATGTCAGGTCAATGGGGACTGCTGTCTTTTCCATGTCAGGTCAATGGGGACGGCTGTCTTTTCCATGTCAGGTCAATGGGGACTGCTGTCTTTTCCATGTCAGGTCAATGGGGACTGCTGTCTTTTCCATGTCAGGTCAATGGGGACGGCTGTCTTTTCCATGTCAGGTCAATGGGGACTGCTGTCTTTTCCATGTCAGGTCAATGGGGACTGCTGTCTTTTCCATGTCAGGTCAATGGGGACTGCTGTCTTTTCCATGTCAGGTCAATGGGGACTGCTGTCTTTTCCATGTCAGGTCAATGGGGACGGCTGTCTTTTCCATGTCAGGTCAATGGGGACTGCTGTCTTTTCCATGTCAGGTCAATGGGGACTGCTGTCTTTTCCATGTCAGGTCAATGGGGACGGCTGTCTTTTCCATGTCAGGTCAATGGGGACTGCTGTCTTTTCCATGTCAGGTCAATGGGGACGGCTGTCTTTTCCATGTCAGGTCAATGGGGACGGCTGTCTTTTCCATGTCAGGTCAATGGGGACGGCTGTCTTTTCCATGTCAGGTCAATGGGGACGGCTGTCTTTTCCATGTCAGGTCAATGGGGACTGCTGTCTTTTCCATGTCAGGTCAATGGGGACGGCTGTCTTTTCCATGTCAGGTCAATGGGGACGGCTGTCTTTTCCATCTATCTCTTCTTATGACTTATGGTGGTTAACAGAAGTTGGCACCAGTTCAATTCTTTCTTCTAACCATCACATTTCCCATCTACAGTCATGTGAAAAAGTAAGTACACCCTCTGTAAAGGTCTCTCTCTTTTTTATTGATGTTTTTACATTTTTGGACAGATGGATATGTAATCTTCACTTCAACACTATTGACAGATAAAGGTTACCCAATTTAACAAACCACACAACAACAAAAAACGTAGCAAATGTTATGCAATTAAAATAAACAAAAATGCCTTTTAATTATGGGGAAAAAGTTAGTACAGCCCTACCTTTACCTTTACCTTTTAATTGCATAACATTTTCAACGTTTTTTGGGGGTATCTGTCAATAGTGTTGAAGTGAAGATTACATATCCATCCGTCCAAATATGTAAAAAAAAAAGGGGGTGTACTTACTTTTTGACATTTCTGTATGTTGCAATTCTGCACATTTCACAAACCTGCTCTACTCTTTCTCACATTCGATGTATCTCCTAACTACTGATTGTACGTCTCTCCTAACTTACTGAGCAGTTTGTTGAGGAGGAGAGTTACAACAGCAGGCTTGAGGAAGGAGGAAGGAGGTTGGATCCGGTTCAGAACATTTGAATCAATCACAACTATTTTTCAGCACACTGCACTTTTCAAATACCAACTCTATCCCATCACAAAACCAGACAGATTTTTTCCAGAAAACTAATTAGTTTGTTTTCTCACATTTTTCTAATAAAAAGCC
>CM042386.1:2411284-2566284 GCA_023634145.1 Thymallus thymallus | reverse complement strand
TTAACACATCCACACTGTCAATAAATATATTAACACATCGACACTGTCAATAAATATATTAACACATCCACACTGTCAATAAATATATTAAACACATCCACACTGTCAATAAATATATTAACACATCCACACTGTCAATAAATATATTAACACATCCACACTGTCAATAAATATATTAACACATCCACACTGTCAATAAATATATTAACACATCCACACTGTCAATAAATATATTAACACATCCACACTGTCAATAAATATATTAACACATCCACACTGTCAATAAATATATTAACACATCCACACTGTCAATAAATATATTAACACATCCACACCAGCAATAAATATATTAACACATCCACACTGTCAATAAATATATTAACACATCCACACTGTCAATAAATATATTGACACATCCACACTGTCAATATATCAACACATCCACACTGTCAATATATCAACACATCCACACTGTCAATATATATATTAACACATCCACACTGTCAATAAATATATTAACACATCCACACTGTCAATATATATATTAACACATCCACACTGTCAATAAATATATTAACACATCCACACTGTCAATAAATATTTTAACACATCCACACAGTCAATAAATATATTAACACATCCACACTGTCAATAAATATATTAACACATCCACACTGTCAATAAATATATTAACACATCCACACTGTCAATAAATATATTAACACATCCACACTGTCAATAAATATATCAACACATCCACACTGTCAATAAATATATCAACACATCCACACTGTCAATAAATATATTGACACATCCACACTGTCAATATATCAACACATCCACACTGTCAATATATCAACACATCCACACTGTCAATATATATATTAACACATCCACACTGTCAATAAATATATTAACACATCCACACTGTCAATATATATATTAACACATCCACACTGTCAATAAATATATTAACACATCCACACTGTCAATAAATATTTTAACACATCCACACTGTCAATAAATATTTTAACACATCCACACAGTCAATAAATATATTAACACATCCACACTGTCAATAAATATATTAACACATCCACACTGTCAATAAATATATTAACACATCCACACTGTCAATAAATATATTAACACATCCACACTGTCAATAAATATATCAGCACATCCACACTGTCAATAAATATATCAACACATCCACACTGTCAATAAATATATTAACACATCCACACTGTCAATAAATATATTAACACATCCACACTGTCAATAAATATATTAACACATCCACACTGTCAATAAATATATTAACACATCCACACTGTCAATAAATATATTAACACATCCACACTGTCAATAAATATATTAACACATCCACACTGTCAATAAATATATTAACACATCCACACTGTCAATAAATCCAGAGCGACTTACAGTTAGTTAGTTCATACATGTTCATACTTTTTTCATACTGGTCCTCCGTGGGAATCTTGGATTATGGTCATTGTAGTTAATTACCATGTTTTATGAGCTAAACTATGTAGAATATTGGCCTGTTGGAAACTACAACTTCCTACTACATTGCATAGTTCAGGCTTAATCTGATTTATCTCTAGAGAAACTGTGCACTGAACACACAGAAAAACCAGAACAAATTCTAATTCAAATAATTGAACAACATCGGTCAATTAGTTGTTTAAAAAATACAAAACATCCTACATTATGGTTAATCGCTCAGCACTACTGAAGAGTTCTGTCAGCAGCCCAACAGAAAGCCCATAAAAACTATAGAAACAGCCTGAAGAGTTCTGTCAGCAGCCCAACAGAAAGCCCATAAAGACTATAGAAACAGCCTGAAGAGTTCTGTCAGCAGCCCAACAGAAAGCCCATAAAGACTATAGAAACAGCCTGAAGAGTTCTGTCAGCAGCCCAACAGAAAGCCCATAAAGACTATATAAAACAGACTTGTTGATTCAGTAAACACAAACCCCAGGTATCGTTAAATATCAGGTAACTAACAACAAAACCCTGTATGCAGGTCGGTTACCAAGGCAACCGGATGCCTGAAGTAAATTCAAAGTTCTTTTTTTGGCTCTGGTACCTTGTCCTCCATACATTGTTTACTGTAAACGGCTCAAACAGTCTGAGGGGAAATGGATATTACGACAGAGCAAACACACACAATTATTTAACAAGAATACTATTACTGTGAGAGACATGTAAATAACATAAACAAACTGAGAGAGTGTGTGTGTGTGTAGCAGTCAGCCAGAGAGAGAGAGAGAGAGAGAGAGAGAGAGAGAGAGAGAGAGAGAGAGAGAGAGAGAGAGAGAGAGAGAGAGAGAGAGAGAGAGAGAGAGAGAGAGAGAGAGAGAGAATTTACAAGGAGGAGGATAAGACGAGGACCAACTCTCTTTCTCTGTGTCAGAACTAAAATAATAGTTATGTTTCTTTTAGTGAGAATGCCTTTCAAGTTTTGGGGGAAATTTAAAACAGGTGTTGTTCCGGTAAACACATTCATGCAGTGTTCCAAATGGCAGCCTATCCCCTACATAGCTCACTACTTTTGACCAGAGCCTTGTGGGCCATTTGGAGCACACGATTATGCTCCCCATAAGGAAAGATTTTCAATGTGAACTGAGATGAAAGGAATAGCCAAATAAAGGAAGATGGTGGAGGAGGTGACAACCTATGCGTGGCACATAACTGTCAGGAAGATGGTGGAGGAGGTGACAACCTATGCATGGCACATAACTGTCAGGAAGATGGTGGAGGAGGTGACAACCTATACAGGGCACATAACTGTCAGGAAGATGGTGGAGGAGGTGACAACCTATACAGGGCACATAACTGTCAGGAAGATGGTGGAGGAGGTGACAACCTATACAGGGCACATAACTGTCAGGAAGATGGTGGAGGAGGTGACAACCTATACAGGGCACATAACTGTCAGTATATAACTGTTTTCCAGAAATCCTGGTTGGAAGATTCAAGATTTCCTGCTTATTTTCTACTGATTATGGGAAAACCGGGAAATTTACAGAAAGTTCCCGGAATATTGCAAACCTAGTCAGGAGACATAGTAAAAGTAGATGTCCTGTCTCCACCATAGAGCAGTCTGTTTCTCTCTCTTCTCAGATTACAGCATCAGGAAACGAATTAACAGATTAGAGCATCAGGAAACGTAACAGATTACAGAATCAGGAAACGTATTAACAGATTACAGCATCAGGAAACATATTAACAGATTACAGGATCAGGAAACATATTAACAGATTACAACATCAGGAAACGTATTAACAGATTACAGCATCAGGAAACATATTAACAGATTACAACATCAGGAAACGTATTAACAGATTAAAGCATCGGGAAACATATTAACAGATTACAGCATCAGGCCACATAACAGATTAGAGCATCAGGAAATGTATTAACATATTACAGCATCAGGAAACATAACAGATTACAGCATCAGGAAACATAACAGATTACAGCATCAGGAAACATAACAGATTACAGCATCAGGAAACGTATTAACAGATTACAGCATCAGGAAACGTATTAACAGATTACAGCATCAGGAAACGTATTAACAGATTACAGCATCAGGAAACGTAACAGATTACAGCATCAGGGAACGTAACAGATAACAGCATCAGGAAACGTAACAGATTACAGCATCAGGGAACGTAACAGATTACAGCATCAGGGAACGTAACAGATTACAGCATCAGGAAACATAACAGATAACAGCATCAGGAAACACATTAACACACTGAAGTGTTGAAATTGGCCTTTGTGTATTTTCATTAATCATCATGTATGTTATTTATCCGACAACTTTCACACAGCTGATGGGGTTTCTCCTGCTGCTGGAGTAAAACCTGCTTTTATAAACCCATTCATTGCGCAACAATTCTAAATGCAACTGCTTGTTAAACACGATTAAGAGCGAGCTATTTGTATTTCTCAACTGGTAATTGAAGCTTGTCACCCACCACTACAATGTGAGCTGGAGGCCGTATGCATTTTAAAAACAAACTTCAATTGTTTGAAACCTTAATGTTTTATTTCATATATTACCTTGATTCTAACTAACCTATACGCAAAATCCGACCATGGAAATGTGGAGGCAATTAGTTTATAAATACCCATCCTAGTCATATTATCAACTATCCTAGTCATATTATCAACCATCCTAGTCATATTATCAACCATCCTAGTCATATTATCACCCATCCTAGTCATATTATCAACCATCCTAGTCATATTATCAACCATCCTAGTCATATTATCAACCATCCTAGTCATATTATCAACCATCCTAGTCATATTATCAACCATCCTAGTCATATTATCAACCATCCTAGTCATATTATCAACCATCCTAGTCATATTATCAACCATCCTAGTCATATTATCACCCATCCTAGTCATATTATCAACCATCCTAGTCATATTATCAACCATCCTAGTCATATTATCAACCCATCCTAGTCATATTATCAACCCATCCTAGTCATATTATCAACCATCCTAGTCATATTATCAACCCATCCTAGTCATATTATCAACCCATCCTAGTCATATTATCAACCATCCTAGTCATATTATCAACCATCCTAGTCATATTATCAACCATCCTAGTCATATTATCAACCATCCTAGTCATATTATCAACCATCCTAGTCATATTATCAACCATCCTAGTCATATTATCAACCCATCCTAGTCATATTATCACCCATCCTAGTCATATTATCACCCATCCTAGTCATATTATCAACCATCCTAGTCATATTATCAACCATCCTAGTCATATTATCAACCCATCCTAGTCATATTATCAACCCATCCTAGTCATATTATCAACCATCCTAGTCATATTATCAACCCATCCTAGTCATATTATCAACCCATCCTAGTCATATTATCAACCATCCTAGTCATATTATCAACCATCCTAGTCATATTATCAACCATCCTAGTCATATTAATCAACCATCCTAGTCATATTATCAACCATCCTAGTCATATTATCAACCATCCTAGTCATATTATCAACCCATCCTAGTCATATTATCACCCATCCTAGTCATATTATCAACCATCCTAGTCATATTATCAACCATCCTAGTCATATTATCAACCCATCCTAGTCATATTATCACCCATCCTAGTCATATTATCAACCATCCTAGTCATATTATCAACCATCCTAGTCATATTATCAACCCATCCTAGTCATATTATCAACCATCCTAGTCATATTATCAACCCATCCTAGTCATATTATCAACCATCCTAGTCATATTATCAACCCATCCTAGTCATATTATCAACCATCCTAGTCATATTATCAACCATCCTAGTCATATTATCAACCATCCTAGTCATATTATCAACCCATCCTAGACATATTATCACCCATCCTAGTCATATTATCAACCATCCTAGTCATATTATCAACCATCCTAGTCATATTATCAACCCATCCTAGTCATATTATCACCCATCCTAGTCATATTATCAACCATCCTAGTCATATTATCAACCCATCCTAGTTGTTGAATCCTAGTCATATTATCACCCATCCTAGTCATATTATCAACCATCCTAGTCATATTATCAACCCATCCTAGTCATATTATCACCCATCCTAGTCATATTATCAACCATTCTAGTCATATTATCAACCATCCTAGTCATATTATCAACCATCCTAGTCATATTATCACCCATCCTAGTCATATTATCAACCATCCTAGTCATATTATCAACCATCCTAGTCATATTATCACCCATCCTAGTCATATTATCAACCATCCTAGTCATATTATCAACCATCCTAGTCATATTATCACCCATCCTAGTCATATTATCAACCCATCCTAGTCATGTTATCAACCATCCTAGTCATATTATCAACCATCCTAGTCATATTATCAACCATCCTAGTCATATTATCACCCATCCTAGTCATATTATCAACCCATCCTAGTCATATTATCAACCATCCTAGTCATATTATCAACCATCCTAGTCATATTATCACCCATCCTAGTCATATTATCAACCCATCCTAGTCATATTATCAACCCATCCTAGTCATATTATCACCCATCCTAGTCATATTATGAACCATCCTAGTCATATTATCAACCCATCCTAGTCATATTATCAACCATCCTAGTCATATTATCAACCATCCTAGTCATATTATCACCCATCCTAGTCATATTATCAACCCATCCTAGTCATATTATCAACCATCCTAGTCACATTATCACCCATCCTAGTCATATTATCAACCCATCCTAGTCATATTATCAACCATCCTAGTCATATTATCACCCATCCTAGTCATATTATCACCCATCCTAGTCATATTATCAACCATCCTAGTCATATTATCAACCCATCCTAGTCATATTATCAACCATCCTAGTCATATTATCAACCATCCTAGTCATATTATCACCCATCCTAGTCATATTATCAACCCATCCTAGTCATATTATCAACCATCCTAGTCATATTATCACCCATCCTAGTCATATTATCAACCATCCTAGTCATATTATCAACCATCCTAGTCATATTATCAACCCATCCTAGTCATATTATCAACCATCCTAGTCATATTATCAACCATCCTAGTCATATTATCAACCGTCCTAGTCATATTATCACCCGTCCTAGTCATATTATCAACCATCCTAGTCATATTATCACCCATCCTAGTCATATTATCAACCCATCCTAGTCATATTATCAACCCATCCTAGTCATATTATCACCCATCCTAGTCATATTATCAACCCATCCTAGTCATATTATCAACCCATCCTAGTCATATTATCAACCCATCCTAGTCATATTACCAACCGATCCTAGTCATATTATCAACCCATCCTAGTCATATTATCAACCCATCCTAGTCATATTATCAACCCATCCTAGTCATATTATCAACCCATCCTAGTCATATTATCAACCCATCCTAGTCATATTATCAACCCATCCTAGTCATATTATCAACCCATCCTAGTCATATTATCAACCCATCCTAGTCATATTATCAACCCATCCTAGTCATATTATCAACCCATCCTAGTCATATTATCAACCCATCCTAGTCATATTATCAACCCATCCTAGTCATATTATCAACCCATCCTAGTCATATTATCAACCCATCCTAGTCATATTATCAACCCATCCTAGTCATATTATCAACCATCCTAGTCATATTATCAACCATCCTAGTCATATTATCAACCATCCTAGTCATATTATCAACCATCCTAGTCATATTATCACACATCCTAGTCATATTATCAAACCATCCTAGTCATATTATCAACCATCCTAGTTGTTGCATCTTTAGATTCCCACTAAGAATCTAACAGATCTTTCCATCCCTTTCACATATGGAACTGCTATCAGGTGCACTGTTTAGAATGGTGCAATTTGGAAGTGGCTGGGATTACTACAGTACAATAATAATACATCATTTCAGGGTCACAATTAAGTACCTTACTGTGATTGTTTTCAATTAAAATGTTCAAAAATAATAATAATTTGCTCCTTAACAAATATAATTTTCTAGGACTGTCTGGGAGTGGTCTGAGTGGAGAGGAACACTTAAAAATAGCTCTTATTGGCAGAGAGGTTTGGAACTCTCTTTCTTATTGGTCTATTAACTCATTTACATCCCTTGATGTCACCAGGAAGGCCAAAACTCCATCCCACCAAAACAGGCTGCACTGGGCCTTTAAGACACTACTCAACGCTACACTCCTCTGATGCGACTGAGTGTGTATCTTGTGTGTGTGCTTGCATGTTTGTGGCCCAAATAGACATGACCCCTAACTTCAGCCTGTCTGACCGAATCAGCCTCTAACACAATGAAAAGTACTTGACTGAAGGAACTACAAACAGTATCAAAAAAGTTAATGTTGCCACAAGCTACAGAGAAGCCAACCAACCTGCTTCTAGCCTCACATCTTAAAGGAAAGAGGAAGGTGACACAGCAGCAGCTATTCAGAGACATCTCAGACACATCCTTTATACTCACAACAGCAACATGAATGGTGGTGTTTTTTATGGTTCTTTTAGAGGTACTGTAGGTTCTATTTCTACACAGAGACTAGGCATATACATTGTATAAATACATTAAACACACATATGGTTGCTTTGTTGGTGCTGGAAGAGAAAGTATATGAAAGAGCAGGGTTTCAGACTGTGTTAGTTTAAAACCTAAAGACCTACTGCTTCAGGGTGCCCCTCCATCTCTCTCCCTACACTACAAGAATCAAGAGCGTTTCTGTGATCTATTATGATATTTGCACCGAGTGAAGACTAAGGAAAATAAACAATTATTACAATTCAGCAGATTATTTTGTAAAAAGCTGTGGTAAAAAGGTATTGTATCATTATGGTGTATTGTATCATTATGGGGTTTTGTGTCATTATGGGGTATTGTGTCATTATGGGGTATTGTATCATTATGGGGTTTTGTGTCATTATGGGGTAGTGTGTCATTATGGGGTATTGTATCATTATGGGGTATTGTATCATTATGGGGTATTGTATCATTATGGGGTTTTGTGTCATTATGGGGTATTGTGTCATTATGGGGTATTGTGTCATTATGGGGTATTGTGTCATTATGGGGTATTGTGTCATTATGGGGTATTGTGTCATTATGGGGTATTGTATCATTATGGGGTTTTGTGTCATTATGGGGTATTGTGTCATTATGGGGTATTGTGTCATTATGGGGTATTGTGTCATTATGGGGTATTGTGTCATTATGGGGTATTGTGTCATTATGGGGTATTGTGTCATTATGGGGTATTGTGTCATTATGGGGTATTGGGTCATTATGGGTATTGTGTCATTATGGGGTATTGTGTTATTATGGGGGTATTGTGTCATTATGGGGTATTGTGTCATTATGGGGTATTGTGTCATTATGGGTATTGTGTCATTATGGGGTATTGTGTCATTATGGGGTATTGTGTCATTATGGGGTATTGTGTCATTATGGGGTATTGTATTGTGTGTCAATTGATGAGGGGAAAAAAACATATTTAATCCATTTTAGAACAAGCCTGTAACGTAATAAAATGTGGAAAAGGTCAAGGGGTCTAAATACTTTCTGAATGCCATGTATGTTCCACTCTGTATGGAAGGAAAACAGAAGGTATATCTATTTATGCTTCGAACTCAGAAAGATATTCTCCTTCTGTAACCAGAAGCTCAATTTAATGGATTATACGCTTATTATTGGAACTGACATGAATGCCTTTATTGATTGTAATACTTCCAATGCACTTAAATAATTTTTTAAAGATCGTAATCTTAATGACTGTTGGAGATTTCATAATCCCACAACTAAGGACTATACACACTTTTCTGCTAATGCTAATGCTGTGGGACCACCTGCCAATGTGGCTGGTGGAATAAAACACTCTTTCCAACCAATGCCAAAATCTACCTACATTTGTCAGTCTGGTTTGTCTGTGGGTGGCGTCTGTCTCCCTGTCTCCCTGTCTCTCTGTCTCTCTGTCTCCATGTCTACAGCTGGTATGTTTTCCTCTTGTCATACATTAACCTACACACACACACAGTTTTCCTCTTGTCATATACGAAGCTATACCCTCCTTCCCTCTAATCACAACACTCTACCATCAAGAATAAGCAGTTAGCTCTGAAGTAAAGCAGGATAACACGTTATCATAATATCATAGTAATTGATTCAGTCTCCCATTACTACAGCAATAGAACATAAACTCTTATTGCCTCCTATAAAAGGTCTGAGACTAGCTGGTTCCCTCCAACATTCCCCATATATTCATTTAGCAGAGGTAGATCATATATTTCATATATTCATTTAGCAGAGGTAGCCCATATATTTCATATATTCATTTAGCAGAGGTAGCCCATATATTTCATATATTCATTTAGCAGAGGTAGCCCATATATTTCATATATTCATTTAGCAGAGGTAGCCCATATATTTCATATATTCATTTAGCAGAGGTAGCCCATATATTTCATATATTCATTTAGCAGAGGTAGCCCATATATTTCATATATTCATTTAGCAGAGGTAGCCCATATATTTCATATATTCATTTAGCAGAGGTAGCCCATATATTTCATATATTCATTTAGCAGAGGTAGCCCATATATTTCATATATTCATTTAGCAGAGGTAGCCCATATATTTCATATATTCATATATTCATTTAGCAGAGGTAGACCATATATTTCATATATTCATTTAGCAGAGGTAGACCATATATTTCATATATTCATTTAGCAGAGGTAGACCATATACCATCTCTTTCTCTCCCTCTATCCATCTCTTTTTCTCTCCCTCTATCTTTCTCTCCCTCTCTCCTTCACTCTTTTTATCTCTCTTTCTCTCACCCCCTCTCTCTCTCTCTCTCTCTCATACCCCTCCTAGTCCCTCTCTGTTTTTCCCTCTGCCAGCTCTGCTCAGTTAATCCATCTCCATTAATGAGAGACATAAAGGAGAAACTCTAAACGAACATAACAGAACCGCTCCATTGAAAACAGACTAGTTGTTTTTAGTGGTTAAAAGGCAACGTGAGGAGAACCAGGACAATGGGTCTACATAGTGTAATGCCACCATCAGGCTAATGCACAACAGATCCAACTTCTTTCGGTTTGGAGGATTCCAAGAACCTGGGCCTTGAGAAGGGGCCAGTCGGTCCGCCGAGGAGGAATACTGCCCAGCCCCTGGCTGCGTCCCAAATGGAAACCTTTTCCCTATATAGTGCACTACTTTTGACCAGAACCGATAGACTCCCAACATAACATCATGCACACTCCCTCCCTCCCTCCCATCCTCCATCCCTCCCTCACTATGCACATACAGCAGGTGTCATGTGTTAGGCTAAACTAGACTGAAGACCCACAGAGCCTTGCAGTACACCTGGTCTGTAGCTGACTAACGAAAAGAAACTCCACAATGAACTAGACTCGTTTTTAATGAGAATTAATGATCTATAACTCACATTTCTATGTGAATTTGTTAAGGTCATCCAAAAAGTGACATATTGCAGCTTTAAAGCAGGCAGGTCCAAACTAACTTCTTCCTCTTCTTCAAACTGTTAAGACTACAATGAGCTTCAGTCTCAAAATAGGCTTAGTCACATCAAATGACTGGAAACTGAGATATAGAGAGATAACAGCACACACAAAGGTTTTGGAAAAGGGTTGTTTTACCTGAAGTACTCACTGCTGTAGAGTAAGGGTTCAGGGTACTGGTGTTCTCAGCCCAGCACCCACATCCATGATGAGCAGCCTGAAGAAAGAAAGAAAGAAAGAAAGAGAGAGAGAGAGAAAGAAAAGAGAGAGAGAGAGAGAGAGGGGGGGGGAAGAGAGAGATATAGAGAGGAGAGAGAGAGAGAGAGAGAGAGAGAGAGAGAGAGAGAGAGAGAGAGAGAGAGAGAGAGAGAGAGGAGAGAGAGAGAGAGAGGAGAGAAGGAGAGAGAGAGAGAGAGAGAGAGAGAGAGAGAGAGAGAGAGAGAGAGAGAGAGAGAGAGGAGAGGAGAGAGAGAGAGAGAGAGAGAGAGAGAGAGAGAGAGAGAGAGAGAGAGAGAGGGGGGGAGGGAGAGGGGGAGGGAGAGAGAGGGGGAGGGAGAGAGAGAGATATAGAGAGGGAGGTAGGGAGAGAGAGAGAGAGAGGGAGGAAGCATTACTATCTCAGTAAGTATATATTTTTTAAGTTAAATGATTGAAATAAGTAGTAGACAAGGAGGAAAGTAAATACAAGTCAAAACCTCTTGTTTAAATGTTTTATTTGATTTAACCTTTATTTAACTACGCAAGTCAGTTCTTATTTACAATGACGGCCTACACCGGCCAAACCCAGACGACGCTGGGCCAATGACGGCCTACACCGGGCCAAACCCAGACGACGCTGGGCCAATTGTGCGCCGCCCTATGGGACTCCCAATCACCGCGCCACTTGGGAGCCCTACTTGTAGAGACCAGTGGCAAAAAGTAGTACATCTCACTCTGAAAGCCCTCGTCATTCAGCTTAAGACCGTTGTGTGGATATTCCAGTAGAGAAGTAGAGGACAAGGTCTGGGGGACATGGTTAATGTACCTGTCCCAGGGTGTTTAATTACAGGCCCCAGAGGACATGGTTAATGTACCTGTCCCAGGGTGTTTAATTACAGGCCCCAGAGGACATGGTTAATGTACCTGTCCCAGGGTGTTTAATTACAGGCCCCAGAGGACATGGTTAATGTACCTGTCCCAGGGTGTTTAATTACAGGCCCCAGAGGACATGGTTAACGTACCTGTCCCAGGGTGTTTAATTACAGGCCCCAGAGGACATGGTTAATGTACCTGTCCCAGGGTGTTTAATTACAGGCCCCAGAGGACATGGTTAATGTACCTGTCCCAGGGTGTTTAATTACAGGCCCCAGAGGACATGCTTACTGTACCTGTCCTACCCTGCCTGGGTGTTTCATGGCCAGGCCCCCACTTGACACTGCAGCTGCCACGTTCCCCTCTCTGTCCACCACGATCGCTCCCACTGTGTCCAGCAACCCTGATCCATTCTCCTGTAGGGAAAACAAGATTGGCTGACTCAGAAAACATTCATACACTGACTCACTGAGCAAAACAAGATCCTAACTTCCACCCATGTCAACTTTTAACTTAGTCATGCATTGATTTCAAATGATCAGATTAACAATCAAATAAATCAATCTAACTGAGTAGACATACAGTACATTGGTTCTGTCCAACATAGGTCTCTTAAGCGGGGTGAAAATACTGTGATTGGCAATATCCCTCTCTCCTTAAAACATGAAGAAATGTATTTGCCAAGGCGAACTCAATTGATCATGTTTAGCTCAAAGACTTCTAGACACGGGAATGAGCATACCTTCCTTGACATCCAGACATGGGAATATTCCTCTGAAATGGACCCACTTTCAACATTAATACGATCAGAAAATGATTCATCCTTCTCTCCTCTCTAATTTTTCATCTGTTCATTCTCTGTTGTTCTTCTGAACAGTTTGTTTTCCTTCACTGATTGGGGTTTTCTTTGGCTTGTTGGTGAACTGGAGCGGAGGGAGAGGCCGGCATGATCTCTCTCTCTCTTTGTCTGTCTTTAATGTCAATGTAAGGGCTTTATTAACATGGGAAACATATGTTAACATTGCCAAAGCAAGTGTAGTAGAGAGTAAAATGAACAGTAAACATTACACTCAGAATATCCCAAACAATAAAGACATTTCAAATGTCACATTATGTATATATACAGTGTTGTAACAATGGGCAAATAGTTAAAACAAATGGGAAAATAAATCAACATAAATATGGGTTGTATTTTCTTGTGGTAACAGGTCAGAAATCTTGTTTTCTAATTCTTTGTGGATCTGTGTAATCTGAGGGAAATATGTATCTCTAATATGGTCATACATTTACAGCTCAGTTTCCACCTCATTTTGTGGGCAGTGTGCACATAGCCTGTCTTCTCTTGAGAGCCAGGTCTGCCTACGGCGGCCTTTCTCAATAGCAAGGCTATGCTCACTGAGTCTGTACATAGTCAAAGCTTTCCTTAAGTGTGGGTCAGTCACAGTGGTCAGGTATTCTACCACTGTGTACTCTCTGTTTAGGGACAAATAGCATTCTAATTGTATATGTTAATTCTTTCCAATGTGTCAAGTAAATATGTTTTCTCATGATTTGGTTGGGTCTAAGTTTGTGAACAGAGCCCCAGGACCAGCTTGCTTAGGGTCTGCCTCTACCTCCGTCTCTACCTCTTTCTCTGTTTAAACAATCTCTTTAGACTCCTTTAGCCTTTAGACTCCAGCCTTTCCAAAACAAACCCTGTCTAGAAACACATTGTATTAAACAAGCAGTATCCAGGGACTCCTCACTAATAGCCAGCTGTATTCAGGGACTCCTCACTAATAGCCAGCTGTATCCAGGGACTCCTCACTAATAGCCAGCTGTATTCAGGGACTCCTCACTAATAGCCAGCTGTATTCAGGGACTCCTCACTAATAGCCAGCTGTATCCAGGGACTCCTCACTAATGCCAGGAGTATTCAGGGACTCCTCACTAATAGCCAGCTGTATCCAGGGACTCCTCACTAATAGCCAGCAGTATTCAGGGACTCCTCACTAATGCCAGGAGTATTCAGGGACTCCTCACTAATAGCCAGCAGTATTCAGGGACTCCTCACTAATAGCCAGCAGTATTCAGGGACTCCTCACTAATGCCAGGAGTATTCAGGGACTCCTCACTAATAGCCAGCAGTATTCAGGGACTCCTCACTAATAGCCAGCAGTATTCAGGGACTCCTCACTAATAGCCAGCAGTATTCAGGGACTCCTCACTAATAGCCAACATTAGACTGAACATGTATCAGGCAAAAACATATCCTTTTCAAAAGATATATGTATATCATTATTCATGCTGTTGATCTTAGGGATTTTAGTCACACCTTTCTGTAACATCAGATACACTATATATACAAAAGTATGTGGACACCCCTTCAAATTAGTGGATTTGGCTATTTCAGCCACACCCGTGTATAAAACCGAGCACACAGCCATGCAATCTTCATAGACAAACATTAGCAGTAGAATGGCCTTACCACCTTTCTAACAAGTTTGTTCGTCAACGTTCTGCCCTGCTAGAGCTGCCCCGGTCAACTGTACGTGCTGTTATTGTGAAATGAAAATGTCTAGGAGCAACAACGGCTCAGCTGCGAAGTGGTAGGCCACACAAACTCACAGAACGGGACCGCCAAGTGTTGAAGCGCGTAGCGTGTAAAAATCGTCTGTCCTCAGTTGTAACACTCACTACCAAGTTCCAAACTGCCTCTGGAAGCAACATCAGCACAATAACTGTTCATCAGGAGCTTCATGAAATGGGTTTCCATGGCCGAGCAGCTGCACACAAGCCTAAGATCACCATGCGCAATACCAAGCGTCGGCTGGAGTGGTGTAAAGCTAGCTGCCATTGGGCTCTGAAGCAGTGGAAACACATTCTCTGGAGTGATGAATCACTAATCTGGGTTTGGCAGATGCCAGGGGAACGCTACCTGCCCCAATGCATAGTGCCAACTGTAACGTTTGGTGGAGGAGGAATAATGGTCTGGGGTTGTTTTTCATGGTTTCATGGCCCCTTAGATCCAGTGAAGGGAAATCTTAATGTTACAGCATACAATGACATTCTAGACTATTCTGTGCTTCCAACTTTGTGGCAACAGTTTGGGGAAGGCCCTTTCCTATTTCAGCATGACAATGCCCCCAAGCACAAAGCGATGTCCATACAGAAGAACTCAGCCCTGACCTTAAACCCATCGAACACCTTTGGGATGAATTGGACCACTGACTGCGAGCCAGGAAATTCGCCCAACATCAGTGCTGACCTCACTAATGATTGTGGCTGAATGGAGGCAAGTCCTCACAGCAAGAGTGGAAGCTGTTATAACAGCAAAGGGGGAACCCACTCTATATTAATGCCCATGATTTTGGAATGAGATGTTGGACGAGCAGGTGTCCACATCAGAGTATGTGAGCGGAACAGAGTGGGGAGTGGAGTGTGCCCAACTTGACTGAAGCGAGATTCCCAAAGACTGGAGCGTCGGCCTTCTCGCACGCTCCAATAGCGCTCACTTCACGAGATCAGGGAATGCCCGGCCCAGCATGCATTTGTAGTCTACTTGTGTGCTACTATAGCCCCTTGAGCAAGCACCACTCCATGAGCGGATTTCCAACTGCTCAACTCCGCTCACATGCTCTGACATACACTACATGACCAAATGTATGTCAAAATCGATTCAAGTAAGATTTACAAATATTATGTGTAATTCAATTTCTAATAGTTCCACTCTTCTCTGTCTGTAATCCGCATGGTTTTCACATGTGGAACAGGTGCTTGTGTCTCAATCAATTTTTTTTTTTTTTTTTTTTAAATCAGAGAGAAATTAATGGGAACATTTTTATGGCTTGGCAAACACAGACTCATAAAAAAACCTTTCTGTATGAAAATCAGAACCAGACCAGCTGCAATCAACATTTTTCATGAAATCAACACGATTCTCTGATAGAGTTTGTACTCAATGCACTCACACACCACATGATTCTGACACACCACATGATTCTGACACACCACATGATTCTGACACACCACATGATTCTGACACACCACATGATTCTGACACACCACATGATTCTGACACACCACATGATTCTGACACACCACATGATTCTGACACACCACATGATTCTGACACACCACATATTCACAGCACATATTCACAGCACATATTCACAACACATATTCACAGCACATATTCACAGCACATATTCACAGCACATATTCACAGCACATATTCACAGCACATATTCACAGCACATATTCACAGCACATATTCACAGCACATATTCACAACACATATTCACAGCACATATTCACAGCACATATTCACAGCACATATTCACAACACATATTCACAGCACATATTCACAGCACATATTCACAGCACATATTCACAGCACATATTCACAGCACATATTCACAGCACATATTCACAACACTTATTCACAGCACTTATTCACAGCACATATTCACAGCACATATTCACAGCACATATTCACAGCACATATTCACAGCACATATTCACAGCACATATTCACAACACATATTCACAGCACATATTCACAACACATATTCACAGCACATATTCACAGCACATATTCACAGCACATATTCACAGCACATATTCACAACACATATTCACAACACATATTCACAGCACATATTCACAGCACATATTCACAACACATATTCACAACACTAGATTCCTCAAATGGAATCGGTTTTGAATTGGTCTGCTATAAAGTTCAACAAGTTCAAATTAAAAAAGGATATGATTGCGAAAACAACCTACAAACGTTACGTTATTGATAAGTATGGACTCAAAATGTAAATAGAATAAATTAACATTGTTTTAATACATCTACAGCAGCCACCAACTGGTAGTCCTGTAGTCAGCGAAGTGGACTACATATTAATCATCCAGTAGGTTTAGGCTATAATATCACTGGTGAGGAAAACCCAGGAGAGGAGCCTAGGAAAGAAAATCAAACACATTTAGAACTAGTCCTCTATGACACATCTCTCTATTTCATGAATAATCTCTTCTTCGAATGGTTCAGGATGAATCAAACTTAACGTTATGATGAATCAAACTTAACGTTATGATGAATCAAAATTAACTGGGTAAACAATAACATAGCCTAGTATGTGGGAAAACTACAAGTTAACTGCCTCAGGCACCAGGTCAGTTGTATAGGGTGCTCACCACGTCTCCCGACCCTATCCTACAAGGTTAAGGACTATGGATGGTGATGCATTCGGTCAAGATGCTCTCAATGGTATTACAGACTGGTTCAAGGAGAGGTTGAAAATGTCAGTGAAGTCACTTGCCAGCTGGTCAGCGCATGCTCTGAGTACACGTCCTGGAAATCCGTCTGGCCCTGCGGCCTTGTCAATGTTAACCTGTTTAAAGGTCACATCGACTGAGCGTCAGAGAATCATAGAGATCCATGGAGAACCATGGAGAATCAGAAGCTCAGTGGAACTATTGAGAGACTTCTAGTGGACAGCTGTATGCACTAACCATACTAAAGCAAACTATACAGCCTATCAGGCCTCCGCATGGCCATCCCTCACTGAGTGTATGAGAACGTCGGTCAGCGAAACGGATCACAATCATTTTGTAATTTTAAACACCTTCTGCGTTAAGTTGTCTTATAGCAAGCATTCAGTGTGTGTGTGTGTGTGTGTGTGTGTGTGTGTGTGTGTGTGTGTGTGTGTGTGTGTGTGTGTGTGTCTGGTTTCCTCCCAAGCCCCTTGGATTACAGGCCCACTGTACGCTGCTGGGTTTAGACTGGTTAATGTGTGGAGTGGAGGATATCGCTGAGAGTGAAGTAAAGGTTGATGCATGTTTCTTTAATCAAACAGTCAGCATCTCTCTGACCACCGACCCAGTTTACAGTAATATTATGGTACAAGTAAAACACCAAGGACTGGTTTCCCAGACACAGATTGCCTAGACTACAATAACTCAAAATTATCCATTGAAAGTGCTAATGACTAAGATTTATCTGTTTCCCGGGAAACCGACCTGAAATGCTTCCCACATTATCTTGTCAGAGGAGACCAGAGACATGGTGACCAGGTGTAGGAGTGAGTAGCGGTGTAGGAGTGAGTAGCGGTGTAGGAGTGAGTAGCGGTGTAGGAGTGAGTAGCGGTGTAGGAGTGAGTAGCGGTGTAGGAGTGAGTAACGGTGTAGGAGTGAGTAGCGGTGTAGGAGTGAGTAGCGGTGTAGGAGTGAGTAGCGGTGTAGGAGTGAGTAGCGGTGTAGGAGTGAGTAACGGTGTAGGAGTGAGTAGCGGTGTAGGAGTGAGTAGCGGTGTAGGAGTGAGTAGCGGTGTAGGAGTGAGTAGCGGTGTAGGAGTGAGTAGCGGTGTAGGAGTGAGTAGCGGTGTAGGATTGAGTAGCGGTGTAGGAGTGAGTAGCGGTGTAGGAGTGAGTTGCGGTGTAGGAGTGAGTAGCGGTGTAGGAGTGAGTAGCGGTGTAGGATTGAGTAGCGGTGTAGGAGTGAGTAGCGGTGTAGGAGTGAGTAGCGGTGTAGGAGTGAGTTGCGGTGTAGGAGTGAGTAGCGGTGTAGGAGTGAGTAGCGGTGTAGGATTGAGTAGCGGTGTAGGAGTGAGTAGCGGTGTAGGAGTGAGTAGCGGTGTAGGAGTGAGTTACTCACGTTTTCACTTGATTGTCGTCTCTTCTTAGTTTGATGATTAAACCCTGTCTCCACCTTCTCTGCCAGCTTCATCTTGTGCTTGTTCCTCTTGTAGGCTGATAGACTGAACTCTACACAACACAGAACACATAGCTCATATACTGTAGAGAGAAGGTCACACAGAACACATAGCTCATATACTGTAGAGAGAAGGTCACACAGAACACATAGCTCATATACTGTAGAGAGGTCACACAGAACACATAGCTCATATACTGTAGAGAGGTCACACAGAACACATAGCTCATATACTGTAGAGAGGTCACACAGAACACATAGCTCATATACTGTAGAGAGAAGGTCACACAGAACACATAGCTCACATACTGTAGAGAGAAGGTCACACAGAACACATAGCTCATATACTGTAGAGAGAAGGTCACACAGAACATATAGCTCATATACTGTAGAGAGAAGGTCACACAGAACACATAGCTCATATACTGTAGAGAGAAGGTCACACAGAACACATAGCTCATATACTGTAGATAGAAGGCAACACAGAACACATAGCTTATATACTGTAGAGAGAAGGTCACACAGAACACATAGCTCATATACTGTAGAGAGAAGGTCACACAGAACACATAGCTCATATACTGTAGAGATAAGGCAACACAGAACACATACCTCATATAAGGTCACACAGAACACATAGCTCATATACTGTAGAGAAGGCAACACAGAACACATAGCTCATATACTGTAGAGATAAGCCAACACAGAACACATAGCTTATATACTGTAGAGAGAAGGCAACACAGAACACATACCTCATATAAGGTCACACAGAGCACATAGCTCATATATTGTAGAGAAGGCAACACAGAACACATAGCTCATATAATGTAGAGAGAAGGTCACACAGAACACATAGCTCACATACTGTAGAGAGAAGGTCACACAGAACACATAGCTCATATACTGTAGAGAGAAGGTCACACAGAACACATAGCTCATATACTGTAGAAAGAAGGTCACACAGAACACATAGCTCATATACTGTAGAGAGAAGGTCACACAGAACACATAGCTCATATACTGTAGAGAGGTCACACAGAACACATAGCTCATATACTGTAGATAGAAGGTCACACAGAACACATAGCTCATATACTGTAGAGAGAAGGTCACACAGAACACATAGCTCATATACTGTAGAGAGAAGGTCACACAGAACACATAGCTCATATACTGTAGAGAGAAGGTCACAGAGAACACATAGCTCATATACTGTAGAGAGAAGGCAAGATCAGATAGACATCCAAAAAGTCAAAGCTGATATCTCCAGGAGTTGTTTTATGTGCCAGGGTGATTAGTTAGGGTGGTCGTGTCAGGGTGGTCGTGGTAGGTCTGCAGATCCCCCCCAGTGGCAAGGGTTATATTCCTAATATAATATAATGAGCAAAAATATTTACGCAACATGCAACATTTTAAAGATTTTCCTGAGTTACACTTCATATAAGGAAGTATATGAATTCATTAGGCCCAAATCTATGGATATCCCAAGACTGGGCATGGGCGTAGCCAAGGGTGGGCCTGGGAGGGCCTAGGCAACCCATTTGGGAGCCCGGCTGAGCCAATCAGAATGAGTTTTTCCACACAAAAGGGCTTTGTTACAGACAGAAATACTCCTCAGCACCCCGCCCCCAGTTCCTGGCTTGGCGTTACACATGTGGTCTGTGGTTGTGAGGTCGGATGGACGTACTTCCAATCTCAAAAATGACTTTGGAGGCGGCTTATGATAGAGAAATAAACATGAAATTCTCTGGCAACAGCTCTGATGGACATTCCTGCAGTCAGCATGCCAATTGCACGCTGCCTAAAAACTTGAGACATCTCTGCCAATGTGTTGTGTGACATGACTGCACATTTTAGAGTTGGCTTTTATTGTCCCCAGCACAAGGTGCACCTGTGTAATGATCATACTGTTTAATCAGCTTCTTGATATGTCAGGTCATGTAGTGTAGCTGGAATAATGCACATTCTTAGTCTAACTTGATCATGTGTTTTCTGATTAACTCCTTCAACCTTCACTACTGAATTTGTATAGGCTGTTTGTTTTATGTTTTATGACCCGGTCTGCTACAACACAATCACCCTTGATGACCCAGTCTGCTACAACACAATCACCCTTGATGACCCAGTCTGCTACAACACAATCACCCTTGATGACCCAGTCTGCTACAACACAATCACCCTTGATGACCCAGTCTGCTACAACACAATCACCCTTCATAACCCAGTCTGCTACAACACAATCACCCTTGATGACCCAGTCTGCTACAACACAATCACCCTTCATGACCCAGTCTGCTACAACACAATCACCCGTCATGACCCAGTCTGCTACAACACAATCACCCTTCATGACCCAGTCTGCTACAACACAATCACCCTTCATGACCCAGTCTGCTACAACACAATCACCCTTCATGACCCAGTCTGCTACAACACAATCACCCTTCATGACCCAGTCTGCTACAACACAATCACCCTTCATGACCCAGTCTGCTACAACACAATCACCCTTCATGACCCAGTCTGCTACAACACAATCACCCTTCATGACCCAGTCTGCTACAACACAATCACCCTTCATGACCCAGTCTGCTACAACACAATCACCCTTCATGACCCAGTCTGCTACAACACAATCACCCTTCATGACCCAGTCTGCTACAACACAATCACCCTTCATGACCCAGTCTGCTACAACACAATCACCCTTCATGACCCAGTCTGCTACAACAGATGAACCTTTGGAAACAATAAAGATAATTCCTCATTCTAACCAAGATATTATTAATCAAATGGGATGTGAGGCAGGCAGAGACCATATACAGTCAACACAGTATCCAGACTCCCAGTGAAAATGAGAAGTATATGTTACTAAATACTTATTAAGGTTTAATGACGTCCAGAAAACAAACAAAAAACAAATTGAGGCCCCCTATCAAATAAATATAAAACCTTTAGTGATCTGCTCATGTCAAATCTTCTAATCAAAGAGTAGACAGGAACTACCATCTGTGCAATTAAGACATTTAGACAATTAACTGAAATGCAATCAGGCTTTGTAAAAATAACATGGAGCTGAACCAGAGGGAGGGAGGATAGGGGAGGGAGAGAGAGAGAGAAATAGATTGAGAGAGGGAGAGAGAGAGAGAGAGAGAGAGAGAGCAGAGAGAGAGAATGAGAGAGGGAGTACCACTACCAGATGTGTAAACACTCATTATATCCTCTGAATTATTAATCAATGCTGTAAAGACGATGGCATGAAATGACCAAATATCATGGCTGTCACAAATGGCACCCTATTCCCTATGTAGTGAACTACTTTTGACCAGGGCAAGAATATACTCTGGCAAGAGCCCTTAAAAAAACACTGACAGATAAAAATAGAATAAATCCAGCTGTTTCTAAACTGCTCTGTTTCAAGCACTGCAATAGGGTTGTATCAAGAGGCTTTATGTGTGGGTGCGTGTCTGCGTGCATGTGCTCTCCAGTACAGTAACTACATTGATCTCCACTGTGGAACAAAGGATTGGCAAGTTAATGTTGAAAACACATCACTCTGACATGCATCAGCTCTTTTGCGTGCAAACACCCTACAACTACTAATAACATGGACGCATGCTTCAAACAAACTCTTGGTTGGTCTTTCTATTTATTATGCTTTCTATTGGAGAATAAAAGGAAAACTGCCAGGTTCACAGTTCACACTAACAAAGGTGCAGAGTAAGATCGTTTATTCAGAGTTATTGGCCATTATGACATGGTCAGGCTGGTCGTTATGACATGGTATGACATGGTCAGGCTGGTCGTTATGACATGGTCAGGCTGGTCGTTATGACATGGTCAGGCTGGTCGTTATGACATGGTCAGGCTGGTCGTTATGACATGGCCAGGCTGGTCGTTATGACATGGCCAGGCTGGTCGTTATGACATGGACAGGCTGGTCATTAGGACATGGACAGGCTGGTCGTTATGACATGGACAGGCTGGTCGTTATGACATGGCCAGCGCTGGTCGTTATGACATGGCCAGGCTGGTCGTTATGACATGGCCAGGCTGGTCGTTATGACATGGCCAGGCTGGTCGTTATGACATGGCCAGGCTGGTCGTTATGACATGGCCAGGCTGGTCGTTATGACATGGCCAGGCTGGTCGTTATGACATGGCCAGGCTGGTCGTTATGACATGGCCAGGCTGGTCGTTATGACATGGCCAGGCTGGTCGTTATGACATGGCCAGGCTGGTCGTTATGACATGGCCAGGCTGGTCGTTATGACATGGCCAGGCTGGTCGTTATGACATGGCCAGGCTGGTCGTTATGACATGGACAGGCTGGTCGTTATGACATGGACAGGCTGGTCGTTATGACATGGACAGGCTGGTCATTATGACATGGCCAGGCTGGTCATTATGACATGGCCAGGCTGGTCATTATGACATGGCCAGGCTGGTCATTATGACATGGCCAGGCTGGTCATTATGACATGGCCAGGCTGGTCATTATGACATGGCCAGGCTGGTCATTATGACATGGTCAGGCTGGTCATTATGACATGGTCAGGCTGGTCATTATGACATGGTCAGGCTGGTCATTATGACATGGTCAGGCTGGTCACTATGACATGGTCAGGCTAGTCATTATGACATGGCCAGGCTGGTCATTATGACATGGTCAGGCTGGTCACTATGACATGGTCAGGCTGGTCACTATGACATGGTCAGGCTAGTCATTATGACATGGCCAGGCTGGTCATTATGACATGGTCAGGCTGGTCATTATGATATGTCACCCTTAGGTCAGGAGTTGGACCCCCCCCCCCCCCCCAGCTAGAAAACATGACTGACTGATTGCTAGATACTCACTGGTAGCCATCTTCTCTGAGGGACAGGGAGGTATCCCATGGCTCACAGCCCAGTCATGTGCTCCTCGACCCACTAGAAAGCTAAAGGGGAAAAGGACAATAGCGATGCTATCAGTGGAGGAAAGTCTTCACAGAGATCACACAGTTAAAGGCCATGGATAGTTTTTTTCCCAGTCAGTTCAGATATCCTTTTCACCATTATTCCCTTGTGAATTAGTGTGTTACTGCTATTAAAGTGATTGTTACAGTAATAGTTAGTCTCTAGGTTACATTCAGCTCTGCAAAGTAAATCTGTGCAAGGTAAAACAAGAATCTAGACAAGATAATAGTGTTTTAAAAGAGATGTTTACCAGGGGGGTATTCGTCCAGCTGACAGCTTCCCTTTCTGGGCTTCACTCAGTAACCTGTTGGCCACCAGCACTGGGTTGTTTATACCTGCACGGGAAACATAAAGCTAGTGAATTAGGGGGCTAAATAGGGCCCTGGTTCCAATGACATGCTTCAGACAAATCCACAAGGACATGTTCTTACCCCAACGTGATGTGGTCAGCATGGCAGAGAAATGTTCACTCAGCTGTTCTTAAGTAATACATCAAGAAATCAGTAGCAAGTAGTTAATGCTTGAATGGACCCAGCACAGCAGCTAACGACGAGACTGATTAGTCCATTAGACCAGTGATTCTTAATCCTGGTTCTGGGGACCCAAAGGCGTGCACATTTACACCCCCCTGCCCCTCCTCCCCAGATAGCATATGAGCACATCATAAGACATGGCAAAATTTGCTTTAAAACAGCAACATTTATCTCTCTCCCACATGGCAAAATGTGTAGAATTGTAAGAAGTTAGCGGTGCGGTGCGGTGCCCCATCAAAAAAGTAAAAACATTAATAATATATATATGCAGTATATACAGAACATACACACACATACATACTGTGCCTTCGGAAAGTATTCAGACCCCTTGACTTTTTCCACATTTTGTTACGTTACAGCCTTATTCTAAAATTGATACAAATAAAAAAATGTCCTCAATCTACACACAATACCCCATAATGACGAAGTAAAAGCTGTTTTTTTTATATTTTTGCCAAGAGAATGCAAAGCTGTCATCAAGGCAAAGTGTGGCTACTTTGAAGAATCTCAAATATATTTTGATTTGTTTAACACTTTTTTGGTTACTACATGATTCCATATGTGTTATGTCATAGTTTTGATATCTTCACTTTTATTCTATAATGTAAAAAATTGTGCAAATAAAGAAAAACCCTTAAATGAGTAATATTCCAAACTTTTGACCAGGGGTGTGGGGCAAAAAAGTATTTAGTCAGCCACCAATTGTGCAAGTTCTCCCACTTAAAAAGATGAGAGAGGCCTGTAATTTTCATCATAGGTACACTTCAACTATGAGAGACAAAATGAGAAAAGAAAATCAGAAAATCACATTGTAGGATTTTCTATGAATTTATTTGCTAATTATGGTGGAAAATAAGTATTTGGTCAATAACAAAAGTTTATCTCAATACTTATATACCCTTTGTTGGCAATGACAGAGGTCAAACGTTTTCTGTAAGTCTTCACAAGGTTTTCACACACTGTTGCTGGTATTTTGGCCCATTCCTCCATGCAGATCTCCTCTAGAGCAGTGATGTTTCGGGGCTGTCGCTGGGCAACACAGACTTTCAACTCCCTCCAAAGATTTTCTATGGGGTTGAGATCTGGAGACTGGCTAGGCCACTCCAGGACCTTGAAATGCTTCTTACGAAGCCACTCCTTCGTTGCCCGGGCAGTGTGTTTGGGATCATTGTCATGCTGAAAGACCCAGCCACGTTTCATCTTCAATGCCCTTGCTGATGGAAGGAGGTTTTCACTCAAAATCTCACGATACATGGCCCCATTCATTCTTTCCTTTACATGGATCAGTCATCCTGGTCACTTTGCAGAAAAACAGCCCCAAAGCATGATGTTTCCACCCCCATGCTTCACAGTAGGTATGGTGTTCTTTGGATGCAAATCAGCATTCTTTCTCCTCCAAACACGACGAGTTGAGTTTTTACCAAAAAGTTATATTTTGGTTTCATCTGACCATATGACATTCTCCCAATCCTCTTCTGGATCATCCAAATGCTCTCTAGCAAACTTCAGACAGGCCTGGACATGTACTGGCTTAAGCAGGGGGACACGTCTGGCACTGCAGGATTTGAGTCCCTGGCGGCGTAGTGTGTTACTGATGGTAGCCTTTGTTACTTTGGTCCCAGCTCTCTGCAGGTCATTCACTAGGTCCCCCCCGTGTGGTTCTGGGATTTTTGCTCACCGTTCTTGTGATCATTTTGACCCCACGGGGTGAGATCTTGCGTGTAGCCCCAGATCGAGGGAGATTATCAGTGGTCTTGTATGTCTTCCATTTCCTAATAATTGCTCCCACAGTTGATTTCTTCACACCAAGCTGCTTACCTATTGCAGATTCAGTTTTCCCAGCCTGGTGCAGGTCTACAATTTTGTTTCTGGTGTCCTTTGATCTTGCTCTTTGGTCTTGGCCATAGTGGAGTTTGGAGTGTGACTGTTTGAGGTTGTGGACAGGTGTCTTTTATACTGATAACAAGTTCAAACAGGTGCCATTAATACAGGTAACGAGTGGAGGACAGAGGAGCCTTAAAGAAGAAGTTACAGGTCTGTGAGGGCCAGAAATCTTGCTTGTTTGTAGGTGACCAAATACTTATTTTCCACCATAATTTGAAATAAATTCATAAAAAATCATACAATGTGATTTTCTGGATTTCTTTTTCTCATTTTGTCTCTCATAGTTGAAGTGTACCTATGATGAAAATTACAGGCCTCTTTCATCTTTTTAAGTGGGAGAATTTGCACAATTGGTGGCTGACTAAATACTTTTTTGCCCCACTGTATATACAGTCGTGGCCAAAGGTTTTGAGAATGACACAAGTATTGGTCTGACAATGACATTCAGTTTATGTAAACAGTCAATATTTGCAGTGTTGACCCTTCTTTTTCAAGATCTCTGCAATCCGCCCTGGCATGCTGTCAATTAACTACTGGGCCACATCCTGACTGATGGCAGGCCATTCTTGCATAATCAATACTTGGAGTTTGTCAGAAGTTGTTGGTTTTTGTTTGTCCACCCACCCACCTCTTGAGGATCAACCACAGGTTCTCAATGGGATTAAGGTCTGGGGAGTTTCCTGGCCATGGACCCAAAATGTCGATGTTTTGTTCCCCAAGCCACTTAGTTATCACTTTTACCTTATGGCAAGGTGCTCCATCATGCTGGAAAAGGCATTGGTTGTCACCAAACTGTTCTTGGATGGTTGGGAGAAGTTGCTCTCGGAGGATGTGTTGGTACCATTCTTTATTCATGGCTGTGTTCTTAGGCAAAATTGTGAGTGAGCCCACTCCCTTGACTGAGAAGCAACCCCACACATGAATGGTCTTAGGATGCTTTACTGTTGGCATGACACAGGACTCATGGTAGCGCTCACCTTGTCTTCTCCGGACAAGGTGTTTTCCGGATGGCCCAAACAATCGGAAAGGGGATTCATCAGAGAAAATGACTATACCAGTCTTCAGCAGTGCAATCCCTGTACCTTTTGCAGAATATCTGTCTGTCCCAGATGTTTTTCCTGGAGAGAAGTGGCTTCTTTTCTTCCCTTCTTGACACAAGGCCATCCTCCAAAAGTCTTCGCCTCACTGTGCGTGCAGATGCACTCACACCTGCCTGCTGCCATTCCTGAGCAAGCTCTGCACTGGTGGTGCCCCGATCCCGCAGCTGAATCAACTTTAGGAGACGGTCCTGGCGCTTGCTGGACTTTCTTGGGCGCCCTGACGCCTTCTTCACAACAACTGAACCTCTCTCCTTGAAGTTCTTGATGATCCGATAAACGGTTGATTTAGGTGCAATCTTACTAGCAGCAATATCCTTGCCTGTGAAGCCCTTTTTGTGCAAAGCAATGATGACGACACGTGTTTCCTTGTGGTATATGGAGCCAATGTATAGACTAGTACACTTCAGGTACTGTTGTGGTATATGGAGCCAATATATAGACTGGTACACTTCAGGTACTGTTGTGGTATATGGAGCCAATATATAGACTGGTACACTTCAGGTACTGTTGTGGTATATGGAGCCAATATATAGACTGGTACACTTCAGGTACTGTTGTGGTATATGGAGCCAATGTATAAACTGATACACTTCAGGTACTGTTGTGGTATATGGAGCCAATATATAGACTGGTACACTTCAGGTACTGTTGTGGTATATGGAGCCAATATATAGACTGGTACACTTCAGGTACTGTTGTGGTATATGGAGCCAATATATAGACTGGTACACTTCAGGTACTGTTGTGGTATATGGAGCCAATATATAGACTGGTACACTTCAGGTACTGTTGTGGTATATGGAGCCAATGTATAAACTGATACACTTCAGGTACTGTTGTGGTATATGGAGCCAATATATAGACTGGTACACTTCAGGTACTGTTGTGGTATATGGAGCCAATATATAGACTGGTACACTTCAGGTACTGTTGTGGTATATGGAGCCAATATATAGACTGGTACACTTCAGGTACTGTTGTGGTATATGGAGCCAATATATAGACTGGTACACTTCAGGTACTGTTGTGGTATATGGAGCCAATATATAGACTGGTACACTTCAGGTACTGTTGTGATATATGGAGCCAATATATAGACTGGTACACTTCAGGTACTGTTGTGGTATATGGAGCCAATATATAGACTGGTACACTTCAGGTACTGTTGTGGTATATGGAGCCAATATATAGACTGGTACACTTCAGGTACTGTTGTGGTATATGGAGCCAATATATAGACTGGTACACTTCAGGTACTGTTGTGGTATATGGAGCCAATATATAGACTGGTACACTTCAGGTACTGTTGTGATATATGGAGCCAATATATAGACTGGTACACTTCAGGTACTGTTGTGGTATATGGAGCCAATATATAGACTGGTACACTTCAGGTACTGTTGTGGTATATGGAGCCAATATATAGACTGGTACACTTCAGGTACTGTTGTGGTATATGGAGCCAATATATAGACTGGTACACTTCAGGTACTGTTGTGGTATATGGAGCCAATATATAGACTGGTACACTTCAGGTACTGTTGTGTTATACAGAGCCAATATATAGACTGGTACACTTCAGGTACTGTTGTGGTATATGACACTAAATCCAAAGGTCTTACAGTACAGTGAGTGCTTACCTTTTTTGTTATGTGTATAGGATCTCTGTGGGAACTGAACCTACGACCTTGGCTCATAGACCTGTTATAGGATGTGACTTACCATAGACCTGGTTGCGTCCAAAATAGCACCCTATTCCCTACATAGTGCACTACTATGGGCCCTTATGAGAAACACAGAGCTGGAAAGAACAGAACAGGCATGTCCAATCTGAGCCAAGAACCTTTCATGTGTCATGTGCCAATTGAATGGCTGACCTTTACAGAATGCAGGGGAACAAAAACAGCGTCTTATTCGTTTTAACTCAATGTTGAAATGCCTGCTGACGTTCACCTCCAATGTGTGTGTTTGTATGTGTGTGGTTGTGTGTGTGTGGTTGTGTGTGTTTGTTCTCAGAACATTGTGAAGGCTATACTCAGGAGACCTGCCTTCGCTGGAGGCCTTGTAAACAATCACTTTTGGTAGAGGGCAGACTGCTGAAATGTTAGCGGTGAGCACAGTGCAGGACTGGTTACTAGAATGGCTGATGCCAATAGTACAGTCACTCTTTTGGGGTTGGATTTGTAGATGTGGAACCACAAAGCTGAAGAGTTGTTTCAGGTGACTGTACAATGCTTATAGGTGCTACCACCATACATCCCAACAGGGTTGGTTGAAATAACGTCAATCTGACAACATTACAACCAGAATAGAACATATTTTCTATAAGTTTTGCCGCTGGGATAGGGCTTTAAATAGTTGCTGGTTACACAAACACTAAGGCATCAGTAGTTAGTCAGTAACCCACCACTAATAGCTCCTACAGCTCCATAGTGTAGAGACTTCCCATCCATGATGCTGGCGTCACACTCTATCTCCCCAGACAGGTTTAAGTTAGAGCCCATTCCTGCGTTGGTGAACGGAGAATCCTGTGGATGACAAAACATTTAGAAGAATCATTAAATATAGAACATTTAGACACATAGATAACCTGTACATAGATATACTGTACATGCTCATACATAACCATAGATATACAGTCGTATGAAAACGTTTGGGCTCCCCTCTGAGGCTGCATAATAATTTACTCTGTCGTCACAGAAAATGATCACAGTGGCATGCCATTCATTTTTTAATAAAAGCTGAGTACTGGGGTATTGTCCAGACAAAGATTTTTAGTGTAGCAATATTAAGTTGTATGAAATTAAATCAGATGTGAAAAATAGGCTATGCAAAAATTTGGGCACCCTTGTCATTCTGTTGATTTGAATACCTGTAACTACTTAGCACTGATTAATTGGAACACACAATTGGTTTGGTGAGCTCATTAAGCCTTGAACTTCATAGACAAGTTCATCCAATCATGAGAAAAGGTATTTAAGGTGGCCAATTGCACGTTGTTGTTCTCTTTGACTCTCCTCTGAAGAGTGACAACATGGGGGCCTCAAAACAACTCTCAAATGACCTGAAAACAAAGATTATGGTTTAGGGGAAGGCTACAAAAAGCTAATTGCAGAGATGTAAGCTGTCAGTGTCCACTGTGAGGAACATAGTGAGGAAATGGAAGACCACAGGCACAGTTCTTGTTAAGGCCAGAAGTGGCAGGCCAAGTAAAATATCGGAGAGGCAAAGGCGAAGGATGGTGAGAACGGTCAAAAACAGCCCACAGACCACCTCCAAAGACCTACAACATCATCTTGCTGCAGATGGTGTCACTGTGCATCGTTCAACAATTCAGCGCACTTTGCACAAGGAGAAGCTGTACGGGAGAGTGATGCGGAAGAAGCCTTTTCTGCACACACGCCACAAACAGAGTCACTTGAGGTATGCAAACGCACATTTGGACAAGCCAGCTTCATTTTGGAATAAGGTGCTGTGGACTGATGAAACAAAGATTTAGTTATTTGGTCATAACAAGGGGCGTTATGCATGGCGGCAAAAGAACACAGCGTTCCAAGAAAAACACTTGCTACCCACAGTAAAATTTGGTGGGGGTTCCATCATGCTGTGGGGCTGTGTGGCCAGTGCCGGTACTGGGAATCTTGTTAAAGTTGAGGGTCGCATGGATTCCACTCAATATCAGCAGATTCTTGGGAATAATGTTGAAGAATTAGTCACAAAGTTGAAGTTACGCCGGTGCTGGATATTTCAACAAGACAACGACCCAAAACACTGCTCAAAATCTACCCGGGCATTTATGCAGAGGAACAAGTACAATGTTCTGAAATGGCCATCCCAGTCCCCAGACCTGAATATCATTGAGAATCTGTGGGATGATTTGAAGCGGGCTGTCCATGCTCGGCAACCATCAAACCTAACTGAACTGGAGATGTTTTGTAAGGAGGAATGGTCCAAAATACCTTCATCCAGAATCCAGACACTCATTAGAGGCTATAGGAAGCGTATAGAGGCTGTTATTTTAGCAAAAGGAGGCTCTACTAAATATTGATGTGATTTTTCTGTTGGGGCCCAAATTTATGCACCTGTCTAATTTCATTTTGATGCATATTGCACATTTTCTGAAAATCCAATAAACCTAATTTCACTACTGAAATATTACTGTGTCCATCAGTTATTTGATAGATCAACATTAAATTGCTGATCCAAACACCCAATTATTTATAAACGGAAATCATGGAAATTGTCAGGGGTGCCCAAACTTTTTCAAACGACTGTACTGTAAATGCTCATATAGACATACAGTGGGGAGAACAAGTATTTGATACACTGCCGATTTTGCAGGTTTTGCCACTTACAAAGCATGTAGAAGTCTGTAATTTTTTATCATAGTTACTCTTCAACTGTGAGAGACGGAATCTAAAACAAAAATCCAGAAAATCACATTGTATGATTTTTAAGTAATTAATTTGCATTTTATTGCATGATATAAGTATTTGATATATTTGGTACAGAAACCTTTGTTTGCAATTTCAGAGATCATACGTTTCCTGTAGTTCTTGACCAGTTTTTCACACACTGCAGCATGGATTTTGGCCCACTCCTCCATACAGATATCCATACCTTCAGGTTTCGGGGCTGTCCCTGGGCAATACGGACTTTCAGCTCCCTCCAAAGATTTTCTATTGGGTTCAGGTCTGGAGACTGGCTAAGCCACTCCAGGACCTTGAGATGCTTCTTACGGAGCCACTCCTTAGTTGCCCTGGCTATGTGTTTCGGGTCGTTGTCATGCTGGAAGACCCAGCCACTACCCCATCTTCAATGCTCTTACTGAGGGAAGGAGGTTGTTGGCCAAGATCTCGCGATACATGGCCCCATCCATCCTCCCCTCAATACGGTGCAGTCGTCCTGTCCCCTTTGCAGAAAAGCATCCCCAAAGAATGATGTTTCCACCTCCATGCTTCACGGTTGGGATGGTGTTCTTGGGGTTGTACTCATCCTTCTTCCTCCAAACACGGCGAGTGGAGTTTAGACCAAAAAATTCTATTTTTGTCTCATCAGACCACATGACCTTCTCCCATTCCTCCTCTGGATCATCCAGATGGTCATTGGCAAACTTCAGACGGGCCTGGACATGCGCTGGCTTGAGCAGGGGGACCTTGCGTGCACTGCAGGATTTTAATCCATGACGGCGTAGTGTGTTACTAATGGTTTTCTTTGAGACTGTGGTCCCAGCTCTCTTCAGGTCATTGACCAGGTCCTGCTGTGTAGTTCTGGGCTGATCCCTCACCTTCCTCATGATCATTGATGCCCCATGAGGTGAGATCTTGCATGGTGCCCCAGACCGAGGGAGATTGACCGTCATCTTGAACTTCTTCCATTTTCTAATAATTGCGCCAACAGTTGTTGCCTTCTCACCAAGCTGCTTGCCTATTGTCCTGTAGCCCATCCCAGCCTTGTGCAGGTCTACAATTTTATCCCTGATGTCCTTACACAGTCTTGGGTCTTGGCCATTGTGGGGAGGTTGGAGTCTGTGGACAAGTGTCTTTTATACAGGTAACGAGTTCAAACAGGTGCAGGTAATACAGGTAATAAGTGGAGAACAGGAGGGCTTCTTAAAGAAAAACTAACAGGTCTGTGAGAGCCGGAATTCTTACTGGTTGGTAGGTGATCAAATACTTATGTCATGCAATAAAATGCTAATTAATTACTTAAAAATCATACAAATGTGATTTTCTGGATTTTTGTTTTAGATTCCGTCTCTTACAGAGTAACTATGATAAAAATTACAGACTTCTACATGCTTTGTAAGTGGGAAAACCTGCAAAATCGGCAGTGTATCAAATACTTGTTCTCCCCACTGTGTGTGTATATATATATATATATATATATATATATATATACACACACTGTACATGTTCATAAAGACACCGAAATATACTGTAGTCGTGACCAAAAGTTGAGAATGACACAAGTATTGGTTTCCACATCTTTATGTCAGTAGTTACTATGGTACACTGAAGTATAATTACAAGTATTCCATAAGTGTCAAAGGCTTTCATTGACAATGACATTCAGTTTATGCAAACAGTCAATATTTGCAGTGTTGATCCTTCTTTTTCAAGACCTCTGCAATGGCAGGCCATTCTTGCATAATCAATGCTTGGAGTTTGTCAGAAGTTGTGGGTTTTTGTTTGTCCACCCGCCTCTTGAGGATCGACCACAAGTTCTCAATGGGATTAAGGTCTGGGGAGTTTCCTGGCCATGGACCCAAAATGTCGATGTTTTGTTCCCTGAGCCACTTAGTTATCACTTTTGCCTTATGGCAAGGTGCTCCATCATGCTGGAAAAGGCATTGGTCGTCACCGAACTGTTCTTGGATGGTTGGGAGAAGTTGCTCTCGGAGGATGTGTTGGTACCATTCTTTATTCATGGCTGTGTTCTTAGGCAAAATTGTGAGTGAGCCCACTCACTTGGCTGAGAAGCAACCCCACACATGAATGGTCTGAGGATGCTTTACTGTTGGCATGACACAGGACTGATGGTAGCGCTCACCTTGTCTTCTACAGACAAGGTGTTTTCTGGATGGACCAAACAATCGAAAATGGGATTCATCAGAGAAAATGACTCTACTCCAGTCCTCAGCAGTCTAATCCCTGTACCTTTTGCAGAATATCAGTCTGTCCCTGATGTGTTTCCTGGAGAGAAGTGGTTCTTTGCTGCCCTTCTTGACACCAGGCCATCCTCCAAAAGTCTTCGCCTCACTGTGCGTGCAGATGCACTCACACCTGCCTGCTGCCATTCCTGAGCAAGCTCTGCACTGGTGGTGCCCCGATCCCACAGCTGAATCAACTTTAGGAGACGGTCCTGGCGCTTGCTGGACTTTCTTGGGCGCCCTGACGCCTCATTCACAACAACTGAACCTCTCTCCTTGAAGTTCTTGATGATCCGATAAATGGTTGATTTAGGTGCAATCTTACCCGCAGCAATATCCTTGCCTGTGAAGCCCTTTTTGTGCAAAGCAATGATGACGGCACGTGTTTCCTTGCAGGTAACCATGGTTGACAGAGGAAGAACAATGATTTCAAGCACCACCCTCCTTTTAAAGCTTCCAGTCTGTTATTCTGACTCAATCAGCATGACAGAGTGATCTCCAGCCTTGTCCTCGTCAACACTCTACCTGTGTTGACGAGACAATCACTGACATGATGGCAGCTGGTCCTTTTGTGGCACGGCTGAAATGCAGTGAAAATGTTTTTGGGGGATTAAGTTCATTTTCATGACAAAGAGGGACTTTGCAATTAATTGCAATTCATCTGATCACTCTTCATGACATTCTGGAGTATATGCAAATTGCCATCATCAACACTGAGGCAGCAAACTTTGTGGAGACCAATACTTGTGTCATTCTCACACATCCTACAGTCGTGACACACAGCCTACAGTCGTTACACACACAGACTACAGTCGTTACACACACAGACTACAGTCGTTACACACACAGACTACAGTCGTTACACACAGACTACAGTCGTTACACACATACTACAGTCGTTACAGACTAGTCGTTACACAGACTAGTCGTTACACACAGACTACAGTCGTTACACACAGACTACAGTCGTTACACACAGACTACAGTCGTTACACACAGACTACAGTCGTTACACACAGACTACAGTCGTTACACACAGACTGCAGTCGTTACACACAGACTGCAGTCGTTACACACAGACTACAGTCGTTACACACAGACTACAGTCGTTACACAGCCTACAGTCGTTACACACAGCCTACAGTCGTTACACACAGCCTACAGTCGTTACACACAGCCTACAGTCGTTACACACAGCCTACAGTCGTTACACACAGCCTACAGTCGTTACACAAAGTACAGATGGAGACGAGCCCAAGAAGACAACATGAGAACAAGCGGACATAAACGCTCAGAAAAACTGAAGATAAAGAAACGAAATTCTTGCATTTGGAATATCGCGCAAAAACATACATTTGAATTAATCAAATGAGTTGTATATATCGCCCAGCCCTAATGTGTAATAGAAGACGTTTATTTTAGCATCTCTGGTTCCAAGATAACCAACAACCTCAAGCTGAACTAGGGCAGTGGTCACACACACAGACACACGCTAACCTCAAGCTCAACCAGGGCTGCGGTCACAGCGTCCACTGCCAGAGCACCGGCTTTCAGTCTGTCCACAGCCTGAAGGAGAGACATGGAAAGAAGGATGTCACGTGACATGTAGGACAGTTTATACTAGTCGTGTTCATGAGGCATGCGACAGAAGGACGTCACGTGACATGTAGGACAGTTTATACTAGTCGTGTTCATGACAAAGGGGAGGGACTGACCCATGTGACCCAACAGGGTAAGAGAACCACAAACTCCAACAAATCATGGGGATCATATTTCACCGTACAGCATTTACCTACTGTATCACTCAACACTACAGAAACAGTAGACACAGTACAGAGACAGTACAGAGACAGTAGAGACACAGTACAGAGACACAGTACAGAGACAGTAGAGACACAGTACAGAGACAGTACAGAGACACAGTACAGAGACAGTACAGAGACAGTACAGAGACACAGTACAGAGACACAGTACAGAGACACAGTACAGAGACACAGTACAGAGACAGTACAGAGACAGTACAGAGACAGTACAGAGACAGTACAGAGACAGTAGAGACACAGTACAGAGACAGTACAGAGACACAGTACAGAGACAGTAGAGACACAGTACAGAGACAGTACAGAGACACAGTACAGAGACACAGTACAGAGACACAGTACAGAGACAGTACAGAGACAGTACAGAGACAGTACAGAGACAGTACAGAGACAGTAGAGACACAATACAGAGACAGTACAGAGACACAGTACAGAGACAGTAGAGACACAGTACAGAGACAGTACAGAGACAGTACAGAGACAGTAGAGACACAATACAGAGACAGTACAGAGACACAGTAGAGAGACAGTACAGAGACAGTAGAGACACAATACAGAGACAGTACAGAGACAGTACAGAGACAGTACAGACAGTACAGAGACCGTAGAGACAGTACAAAGACAGTACAGAGACAGTAGAGACAGCATAGAGCCAGTAAAGATCCAGCACACAGAAAGAGAAAGTACAGAGACAGAGACGCTACAGAGAAGAGACAGCACAGAGACAATACAGAGAAGAGACAGCACAGAGACAATACAGAGAAGAGACAGCACAGAGACAATACAGAGAAGAGACAGCACAGAGACAATACAGAGAAGAGACAGCACAGAGACAATACAGAGACAGAAACGGCACAGAGACAGAAATGGCACAGAGACTGTAGTCAGTACAGAGACTGTAGTCAGTACAGAGACAGAACAGGGACAGCACAGTGACAGCACAGTGACAGGACAGAGCCATGTTCCCCGTGGACATCTGTAGCCGCTCTAATCTGATAAAGGTGGACTATTAAATAAAAGTTGAGGTTTTCTGCTGTAGTTGAAACAGAAAGTGTGGAACATTACATTACAGAGTGTAGTTTCCTCTGGCATGTTATCAACACAACTCACATTCCCTGGCACACACAGCCTCATATTGACTCCTCTCTGAAAACTGATTTTATGAGTTCCAAATGGAACCCTATTCCCTATGTAAATATCCACTATGGGCCCTGATCAAAGTAGTGCACTACATAAGGAATAGGGTGATATCTGGGATGCAGTTTGATCCCTCCCTTTCATCCTGATCTGAACAGTACCACAACGCTGTAGTCTCAGGCTGCATCTCAATACTCTAGAGCAGTTCCTCTCTTTGTATCCTTTTCTGCATTCTGAAGCACTGGATAAGTCAAAGCAAACTCACTCTCTGGCAAGCTCTCTTGCAGACATGCTTGTATTCCTTGGCTTTGGATTCAGAGTGGTATCCTGCTCCTGAATATCAAAGAAATGGACAGAAGGTATACCATGAAAAAGCAAAGACAGTGTTGTTTCAACAGCAGGTTAATTATGAGATCATCCTACAACCATGTGTTGTTTCAACAGCAGGTTAATGATGAGATCATCATACAACCATGTGTTGTTTCAACAGCAGGTTAATGATGAGATCATCCTACAACCATGTGTTGTTTCAACAGCAGGTTAATGATGAGATCATCCTACAACCATGTGTTGTTTCAACAGCAGGTTAATGATGAGATCATCCTACAACCATGTGTTGTTTCAACAGCAGGTTAATGATGAGATCATCCTACAACCATGTGTTGTTTCAACAGCAGGTTAATGATGAGATCATCCTACAACCATGTGTTGTTTCAACAGCAGGTTAATGATGAGATCATCCTACAACCATGTGTTGTTTCAACAGCAGGTTAATGATGAGATCATCCTACAACCATGTGTTGTTTCAACAGCAGGTTAATGATGAGATCATCCTACAACCATGTGTTGTTTCAACAGCAGGTTAATGATGAGATCATCCTACAACCATTTAGTTTGACTCTCTTTCACTGTCTGCATAGTAGGCTAAGTCAGTGGCCATGTCCGAATACCTATACTTGCATTCTAAATAGTAGTCTTTTTGGGTATGTGAATATAGAACGTTCTATAGTATGTGAAATTTCGAGAAAAAAAAATGCAGTATGCTTTAAATGCCAGGATGTCATACTCATTTCTGCACACTATTGAGGAAGAGAAGTGTTTTCACACCCACGTGTGTTTGACAACAAATGATAGTCAGAATAGGGGACAGGCTGTACAAAAATGTACGGATGGCGGGAAACAAGCTACCTAATCTAAGCGTGACTGCACATTAGACAGCAGTAGGCAAGACAGATGTCGGACACGGCCATGCTTCAGTGTGATAACAGATTCAGTACAGACAGTCAACGTCACAGGTAACCTATCCTTTCACAGGTAACCTATCCTTTCACAGGTAACCTATCCTTTCACAGGTAACCGAATGTCATCTTATACGATACCTTATAGCCTAATTATGTAGCACAGACTAAGGTACTGTAAGTATACCAACCTGCATGTACCAACACAAAGCCAACAGCTTTCCCCTTGTCATTTCTGTCTGTAGTAGGTTCCTGTGGTGTGACTGTGGACCAGGTGTCAGGTAAGGCAGGGGGGGGTTGTTGCTCTTCAGCACAGTTCAGTAGAGTCTCCATAACCCCACCAGCACACCTCCACATGCATCATGGACCGTTAGCCCCAGGTAACACTGGCATCTTGGCTCTCACACCTGGGAGGAAGGAACATTACAGCGGGGATGCCATGTGTCCTTCTAGGAACTGTGATAAACAAGTCATCTGATGAACATGATCTATTAATGTTATGTGGATTGGACTGTGCGTTGACAGGCTGGATAACTAGGTACAGACACTAAAGGCACATCATATAATTTCCAGTTCACTCCTGCTTGGGGACGGAGATGGACGGGTTGCCTCCCACTATGTAAACAATGTGATTTCCGAGACTTGATCATTCAGACTGACATGCCATTGTAGGCATTAGCTAGCTGTTTAGTCTGTCTGCAAGCTAGCGTTAAGGTCTAGGTAGTTTCCGAACAATTGGTTTAAAAATAAGAGTGGCTAACTAGCGATAGGGAAATGTAGCATGTTTCTCTGGGTGCCTAGCTACAGCATGCACATATTGGCTGTCAGCTAACGTTTTGCGACAACTGAGCACGCTAGCTAGCTACATAGCATAGCATCCACATTTCGAAGGCTCGACTGTACATGTATTTGTGCAGGAATATGCTAACTAGCTGCCAAACTAGTAAAGACCCGGTTCATGTTTTTCTGTTTATGTGAAAACTTACTTTACTATCAAAAACTTTGCAAGTTGAAAGTACTCTGGCAGCGCCTCTGCAGCTAAATCCCTTCCGGGTTCAGGGAAACGTCACATGACGCGAAGGTTCGCGTCCAAAACATTATTGCTGCGTTCAAATGCTGGTCGGCACTATGAAACTCGGTAATTTTCGATTTTTGGAACTGGTTATACAATTGCCGTCTTCAAACATTTAGCAAGTCGGAAATTTCTGCGTTTACTAGTTAAAACTAGACTGGAACGAGGCAGTTTTACACTGAACAAAAAGATAAACGCAATATGTAAAGTGTTGGTCCCATTTTTCATGAGCTGAAATAAAATATCCACCAAAATGTTCCATACACACAAACATCTTATTTCTCTCAAATGTTGTGCCCAAATGTGTCTACATCCCTGTTAGTGAGCATTTCTCCTTTGCCAAAATAATCCATCCATCTGGCAGGTGAGCCATATCTAGTTGCGACCCGTCATTCACGGCAGAGTCCCACCTGTTTTGAGCCCTACATTTTTAGCAAAAGAAAACAAAAATGTCCGGGTAGCCGTTTGATTACCTGATCAGGAGTCTTATGGCTTGGGGGTAAAAGCTGTTGAGAAGCCTTTTGGACCTAGACTTGGCTCTCCGGTACCGCTTGCCATGCGGTATCAGAGAGAACAGTCTATGACTGGGGTGGCTGGAGTCTTTGACAATTTTTAGGGCCTTCCCCTGACACCGCCTGATATAGAGGTCCTGGATGGCAGGAAGCTTGGCCCCAGTGATGTACTGGGCCGTACGCACTACCTTCTGTAGTGCCTTGCGGTCGGAGACCGAGCAGTTGCCGTACATGATGTAACCATTCAGGATGCTCTCGATGTTGCAGCTGTAAAAACTTTTGAGGATCTGAGGACCCATGCAAAATCTTTTCAGTCTCCTGAGGGGGAATAGGCTTTGTCGTGCCCTCTTCACAAGTATTTTAGTGTGTATGGACCATTCTAGTTTGTTGTTGATGTGGACACCAAGGAACTTGAAGCTCTCAACCTGCTCCACTACAGCACCGTCGATGAGAATAGGGGCGTGCTCGGTCGTCCTTTTCCTATTGTCCACAATCATCTCCTTTGTCTTGATTACGCTGAGGGAGAGGTTGTTATCCTGGCATCACACGGCCAGGTCTCTGACCTCCTCCCTATAGGCTGTCTCGTCGTTGTTGGTGATCAGCCCTACCACTGTTGTGTCATCTGCAAACTTAATGATGGTGTTGGAGTCGTGCTTGGCCATGCAGTCGTGGGTGAACAGGGAGTACAGGAGGGGACTGAGCACGCACACCTGAGGGGCCCCAGTGTTGAGGATCAGCGCGGCAGATGTGTTGTTACCTACCCTTACCACCTGGAGGCGGACCGTCAGGAAGTCCAGGATCCAGTTGCAGAGGGAGGTGTTTAGTCCCAGAATCCTTAGCTTAGTGATGAGCTCTGAGGGTACTATGGTGTTGAATGCTGAGCTGTAGTCAATGAACAGCATTCTCACGTTGGTGTTCCTTTTGTCCAGGTGGGAAAGGGCAGTGTGGAGTGCAATAAAGATTGCATCATCTGTGGATCTGTTAGAGCGGTATGATAATTGGAGTGGGTCTAGGGTTTCTGGGATATTGGTGTTGATGTGAGCCATGACCAGCCTTTCAAAGCACTTCATGGCTACAGACATGAGTGCTACGGGTCTGTAGTCATTTAGGCAGGTTACCTTAGTGTTCTTGGACACAGGGACCACGTTGGTCTGCTTGAAACATGTTGGTATTACAGACTCAATCAGGGACATGTTGAAAATGTCAGTGAAGACACTTGCCAGTTGGTCAGCGCATGCTCGGAGTACACATCCTGGTAATCCGCCTTGTGAATGTTGACCTGTTTAAAGGTCATACTCTCAACGGCTACAGAGAGCGTGATCACACAGTCGTCCGAAAAGCTGATGCTCTCATGCATGCCTCAGTGTTGCTTGCCTCAAAGCAAGCATAGAAGTGATTTAGCCCGTCTGGTATGCTTGTGTCACTGGGCAGCTCGCGGCTGTGCTTCTCTTTGTAGTCTGTAATAGTTTGCACTTCTTTATTGACCGAGACATTGGTGCTTCCTGCTTTAGTTTTTGCTCGTAAGCAGGAATCAGGAGGATGGAATTATGGTCAGATTTGCCAAATGGAGGCCAAGGGAGAGCTTTGTACGAGTCTCTGTGTGTGGAGTAAAGGTGGAGTCTGCTGTTCTATCTAGCCGGTGCAGCGTTTAACCCGCCAGCCACAACTCAGTGAAACACAAGATATTACAGTTTTTATGTCCGGTTGGTAGGATATTTGTGATCGTACCTCGTCTAATTTATTGTCCAATGATTGTACGTTGGCTAGTAATACTGATGGTAAAGGCAGATTTCCCACTCGCCTTCGGCGGATCCTTACAAGGCACCCCGATCTCCGTCCTCGATACCTCCGTCTCCATCTCCTTCTCCTGACAGGGATTTGGGCCTTGTCGGGTTTCTGTAGTACATCCTCCGAGTCGGGCTCATTGAAAAATAATTGTTAATTGGAGAAAAATGTAACATTGTCCAGTCCGAGGTGAGTAATCGCTGTCCTGATATCCATAAGCTCTATTCGGTTATAAGAGACGGTGGCAGAAACATTATGTACAAAATAAGTTACAAATAACGCTAAAAACACACATAATAGCACAATTGGTTAAGTGCTTGTAAAACGGCAGCCTATAGCCTGTTTTAGAGAAATGTAATCATTGAATATTGTAAGAGTTTTCATTGTCTGCTTATATGGCCCCTTTATTTATCCTACGGTTCTGACTTGGTGTACAGGGAGAACACTGTAAGAACGGCCCATGTTCTGACTTGGTGTACAGGGAGAACACTGTAAGAACGGCCCATGTTCTGACTTGGTGTACAGGGAGAACACTGTAAGAACGGCCCATGTTCTGACTTGGTATACAGGGAGAACACTGTAAGAACGGCCCATGTTCTGACTTGGTGTACAGGGAGAACACTGTAAGAACGGCCCATGTTCTGACTTGGTGTACAGGGAGAACACTGTAAGAACGGCCCATGTTCTGACTTGGTGTACAGGGAGAACACTGTAAGAACGGCCCATGTTCTGACTTCTGTCGCTGTACATTTCAAAAGTGCTGAACAAATAGTTATATTGACTACGTCCGTCCTTGTTCGCTCATTAATGTCTTAATCAAAATCACGGATTGCCTCTTATTACGAAAATACCTTATTTAAGTATTCAGACCCTTTGCTATTAGCCTCAAAATTGAGCTCAGGTGCATCCTGTTTCCATTGATCATCCTTGAGATGTTTCTACAAGAAATTTGAACCACCGAGACTCTTCCTAGAGCTGGCCACCCGGCCAAACAGAGCAATTGGGGTAGAAGAGCCTTGGTCAGGGAGGTGACCAAGAACCAGATGGTCACTCTAACAGAGCTCCAGAGTTTCTCTGTGGAGATGGAAGAACCTTCCAGAATGACAACAATCTCTGCAGCACTCCACCAATCAGGCCTATATGGTAGTGTGGCCAGACAGAAGCCACTCCTCAGTAAAAGGCAGCCCGCTGGGAGTTTGCCAAAAGACACCCAAGGACTCTCACACCATGAGAAACAAGATTCTTTGGTCTGATGAAACAAAGATTGAACTCTTTGGCCTGAATGCCAAGCGTCACGTCTGGAGGAAACCTGGAACCATCTCTACGGTGAAGAGACCTGAAAATGCAAACATAAAAAAAAACAATTATGAGGTATTGTGTGTAGATTGAGGAGGAAAAAAATGTAGAATATAAATAATAAGGCTGTAACAAAATGTTTCCGAATTCCCTGTACACATATTTCAATATTTAAATATATGTACAGAAATATAGACATATTACCGAATTGGAAATGTTAATGTATTTCTACATAAATGCTTATATGCAATATATAAATATAGAGTGTGTGAATACATTCCAAAACATATAAAAAAAAGTATATGTTGCCATGTATTTTAATGAATGGAACATTTTACTTTTTACCTTACATACGGTACAGGCTACATTACTTGTTACCTTACATACGGTACAGGCTACATTACTTGTTACCTTACATACGGTACAGGCTACATTACTTGTTACCTTACATACGGTACAGGCTACATTACTTGTTACCTTACATACGGTACAGGCTACATTACTTGTTACCTTACATACGGTACAGGCTACATTACTTGTTACCTTACATATGGTACAGGCTACATTACTTGTTACCTTACATACGGTACAGGCTACATTACTTGTTACCTTACATACGGTACAGGCTACATTACTTGTTACCTTACATACGGTACAGGCTACATTACTTGTTACCTTACATACGGTACAGGCTACATTACTTGTTACCTTACATACGGTACAGGCCACATTACTTGTTACCTTACATACGGTACAGGCCACATTACTTGTTACCTTACATACGGTACAGGCTACATTACTTGTTACCTTACATACGGTACAGGCTACATTACTTGTTACCTTACATACGGTACAGGCTACATTACTTGTTACCTTACATACGGTACAGGCTACATTATTTGTTACCTTACATACGGTACAGGCTACATTACTTGTTACCTTACATACGGTACAGGCTACATTACTTGTTACCTTACATACGGTACAGGCTACATTACTTGTTACCTTACATACGGTACAGGCTACATTACTTGTTACCTTACATACGGTACAGGCTACATTACTTGTTACCTTACATACGGTACAGGCTACATTACTTGTTACCTTACATACGGTACAGACTACATTACTTGTTACCTTACATACGGTACAGGCTACATTACTTGTTACCTTACATACGGTACAGGCTACATTACTTGTTACCTTACATACGGTACAGGCTACATTAACATTAAAAGCATAGAACTACAGTTCAGCACTAAAATCACAATACTAAAAGTCTCATGACTGACAACTAAAACAGTTATTTCAATTATCTTTATTTTTTGTTGAAATAACTTGGTCCTTTGTTGAATTGTGGCCTGGGATTCACACCCAGCTTGTGGAATAATACGATTATTGTCTCTTTGTTTAACCCTCTGGAGACACAGCCTACACAGTCAGCTGCTCTGCAGTGCCCCTGGAGCAGTGTTAGGGGTTCAGAGCCTTCCTCAATGGCTTGATGCTTCATTGTCCAAGACCCCCATTAAGACATGAAAACGAATCAGAGGATATGAGTCAAGTATTAATCATATGGTTAGTAGAGCTGGATGTTGTCATAGACCATGATCACTTTAAATAGAATAAAACATGCCTCTGTGTCTGTGTCTGTGTCTGTGTGTGTGTCTGTGTCTGTGTGTCTGTAAGCTGCAGGTCTAATCTAGCTCAGGCAGGCAGCCTGGTTTTACTAATCTTTACTAGTCTCTCTTTACTAGTCTCTCTTTACTAGTCTCTCTCTTTACTAGTCTCTCTTTACTAGTCTCTCTTTACTAGTCTATCTTTACTAGTCTCTCTTTACTAGTCTCTCTCTTTACTAGTCTCTCTTTACTAGTCTCTCTTTACTAGTCTCTCTTTACTAGTCTCACTTTACTAGTCTCTCTCTTTACTAGTCTCTCTTTACTAGTCTCTCTTTACTAGTCTCTCTTTACTAGTCTCTCTCTTTACTAGTCTCTCTTTACTAGTCTCTCTCTTTACTAGTCTCTCTTTACTAGTCTCTCTTTACTAGTCTCTCTTTACTAGTCTCTCTCTTTACTAGTCTCACTTTACTAGTCTCTCTCTTTACTAGTCTCTCTTTACTAGTCTCTCTTTACTAGTCTCTCTTTACTAGTCTCACTTTACTAGTCTCTCTCTTTACTAGTCTGTCTTTACTAGTCTCTCTCTTTACTAGTCTCTCTTTACTAGTCTCTCTTTCAAACACACTTTTGCTTCATCGTGATGAATTTGGATGCTTCTCTTTCATTATATTTGCCCGTTTAATACATCCTGTCTAACACATCCCGTTTAATACATCCTGTCTAACACATCCTGTCTAATACATCCTGTCTAACACATCCTGTCTAATACATCCCGTCTAACACATCCTGTCTAACACATCCTGTCTAACACATCCTGTCTAACACATCCTTCAGTCATGTCTAATCTAAGGGTCCTCTGTCTAACACATCCTTCAGTCATGTCTAATCTAAGGGTCCTCTGTCTAACACATCCTTCAGTCATGTCTAATCTAACTAACCATTTTGATTTGGATGCGGAGCATTGCTCAGTCTGTCAGTGACATCACACAGCAGGGTGCAAGGCTGCTGGTTGGGATTGATTATAACAGATAAGTGTTTAGAGTTGAAAGAATACCGGGAAGAAAATGGGGGCCAAGATAAGGGAGGGAAGGAGGGAGAGAAGAAGGGGAGAGAGGGAGGGAGGGAGAGAGGGATAGAAGAAGGGGAGAGAGGGAGGGAGGGAGAGAAGAAGGGGAGAGAGGGAGGGAGGGAGAGAAGAAGGGAGGGAGGGAGGGAGGGAGAGAAGAAGGGGAGGGAGGGAGGGAGAGAAGAAGGGGAGGGAGGGAGGGAGGGAGGGAGAGAAGAAGGGGAGGGAGGGAGGGAGGGAGGGAGGGAGGGAGGGAGGGAGGGAGGGAAGGGGAGGGAGGGAGGGAGGGAGGGAGGGAGGGAGGGAGGGAGGAAGAAGGGGAGAGAGGGAGGGAGGGAGAGAAGAAGGGAGGGAGGGAGGGAGGGAGGGAGAGAAGAAGGGGAGGGAGGGAGGGAGGGAGGGAGGGAAGAAGGGGAGAGAGGGAGGGAGGGAGAGAAGAAGGGGAGAGAGGGAAGGAGGGAGGGAGGGAGGGAGGGAGGGAGGGAGGGAGGGAGGGAAGAAGGGGAGAGAGGGAGGGAGGGAGAGAAGAAGGGGAGAGAGGGAGGGAGAGAAGAAGGGGAGAGAGGGAGGGAGAGAAGAAGGGAGGGAGAGAGGGAGGGAGAGAAGAAGGGGAGAGAGGGAGGGAGAGAAGAAGGGAGGGAGGGAGGGAGAGAAGAAGGGGAGAGAGGGAGAGAAGAAGGGGAGAGAGGGAGGGAGGGATAGAAGAAGGGGAGAGAGGGAGGGAGGGAGAGAAGAAGGGGAGAGAGGGAGAGAGGGAGGGAGGGAGAGAAGAAGGGAGGGAGGGAGGGAGGGAGGGAGGGAGGGAAGAAGGGGAGAGAGGGAGGGAGGGAGAGAAGAAGGGGAGAGAGGGAAGGAGGGAGGGAGGGAGGAAGAGAAGAAGGGGAGAGAGGGAGGGAGGGAGAGAAGAAGGGGAGAGAGGGAGGGAGGGAGTGAAGAAGGGGAGAGAGGAAGGGAGGGAGGGAGGGAGGGAGGGAGGGAGAGAAGAAGGGGAGAGAAGAAGGGGAGAGAGGGAGGGAGGGATAGAAGAAGGGGAGAGAGGGAGGGAGGGAGAGAAGAAGGGAGGGAGGGAGGGAGGCAATGAGAGGACAGATCGAGGGCTTGAGGTGAAGGGGTGCAGGTGGTGTATAAGCTGCAGTGAGGGCCAGTAGCCTGTAGGGGGTGGGCTTGTTCATGCATGCCATGAAGTCTCTATGGAAACAGTTTAGGCCTACGTTGTGCTGCAGGGGCTTCTACACAGAGAGCGGGTGCCCAGTCCTGTAAAACAAGTCCAAAACTCTGTTTTTAAGATAAATAGCTGCTCCCTTTAAGGCTTCTGTTTAAACGACACAGATGTCACTCACCGTGAATCACATCTACGGTCCAATCAGTTTACCGTTCACACGTCTATGAAAATGGAAGACATTTTTGCGAACAGTAATTTGTTTGGTTGGAAGTTTTGAGTCTACTTTCACAAGACAGCTCCTGCTTGTATACATGTGCCCCTGGTCAACCATTTCTGTGTTTTAATAGAAGCCACGTTTAAAGGTTAAACCCAGTGCCAGAGAATTAGATATTTTCCAAATTAATTTGAAAGGTTCCCCTCTAGTCATTTCTAAAAGATAATGCCACACAAAGAGCTAATATTTTATTACCCCCTAATACAAAACGTATGCTTCAGTAGAAAAAACTAGGGTAGCCTAGCGGTTAGAGCGTTGGGCCAGTAACCAAAAGGTTGAAGGTTTGAATACCTGAGCCGACAAGGTGAAAAACTTGTCAATGTGTCCTTGAGCAAGGCTCTTAACCCTAATTTGCTCCAGGGGCTGACCCTGTAGGAAGGCCGTCATTGTAAATAAGAATTTGTTCTTAACTGACTTGCCTAGTTAAATAAAGGTTAAATAAATAAAAAACATGGTAGACTAAACTAACTGATGTTATAGTCCAAGGTCTTATGGTTTAATTAAACTAACTGAACCATTTCAACATAACCTGTCTTCAAGCTCTTCCTCCTGTATGGAGAAACACAATGGGAGGAAGCAAGAAGCAGGCACCAGGCACCAGACACCAGACACCAGATACCAGACACCAGGCACCAGGCACCAGACACCAGGCACCAGGTACCAGACACGCTGTGTTGTGAAGAGACACGCAGCACCAGGCACGCTGTGTTGTGAAGAGACACGCAGCACCAGGCACGCTGTGTTGTGAAGAGACACGCAGCACCAGGCACGCTGTGTTGTGAAGAGACACGCAGCACCAGGCACGCTGTGTTGTGAAGAGACACGCAGCACCAGGCACGCTGTGTTGTGAAGAGACACGCAGCACCAGGCACGCTGTGTTGTGAAGAGACACGCAGGCACCAGGCACGCTGTGTTGTGAAGAGACACGCAGGCACCAGGCACGCTGTGTTGTGAAGAGACACGCAGCACCAGACCCCGGTATGCAATCTGGTTTCCACTCAGGTTATGGATGTGTCACCCCAACCTTAGAGGCCCTCAATGATGTCACCACTGCCCTTGATTCTAAGCATTGTGCTGCTATTTTTATTGACTTGGCCCAAGCTTTTGATACGGTAGACTATTTCATTCTTGTGGGCCGGATAAGGAGTATTGGTGCCTCTGAGGGGTCTTTGGCCTGGTTTGCTAACTACCTCTCTCAAAGAGTGCAGTGTATAAAGCCAGAACATCTGCTGTCTCAGCCAATGCCTGTCACCAAGGGTGTACCACAAGGCTCGATCCTAGGCCCCACGCTCTTCTCAATTTACATAAACAACATAGCTCAGGCAGCAGGAAGCTCTCATCCATTTATATGCAGATTATACGGTCTTATACTCAGCTGGCCCCTCCACGGATTTTGTGTTAAACGCTCTACAACAAAGCTTACTTAGTGTCCAAAAAGCTTTCTCTGCCCTTAACCTTGTTCTGAACACCTCCAAAACAAAAGTCATGTGGTTTGGTAAGAAGAATGCCCCTCTCCCCACAGGTGTGATTACTACCTCTGAGGGTCATACACGTACTTGGGAGTATGGCTGGACGGTACGCTGTCTCAGCACATATCAAAGCTGCAGGCTAAAGTTAAATCTAGACTTGGTTTCCTCTATCGTAATCACTCCTCTTTCACCCCAGCTGCCAAACTAACCCTGATCCAGATGACCATCCTACCCATGCTAGATTACGGAGACATAATTTATAGATCGGCAGGTAAGGGTTCTCTTGAGAGGCTAGATGTTCTTTACCATTCAGCCATCAGATTTGCCACCAATACTCCTTATAGGACACATCACTGCTCTCTATACTCCTCTGTAAACTGGTCATCTCTGTATACCCGTCACAAGACCCACTGGTTGATGCTTATTTATAAAACCCTCTAAGGCCTCACTCCCCCCTATCTGAGATATCTACTGCAGCCCTCATCCTCCACATACAACACCCGTTCTTCCAGTCACATTCTGTTAAAGGTCCCCAAAGCACACACATCCCTGGGTCACTCGTCTTTTCAGTTCGCTGCAGCTAGCGACTGGAACGAGCTGCAACAAACACTCAAACTGCTGTGTTGCTGCCATGCTATGTTGTTGTCTTAGGTCTCTCTTTATATAGTGTTGGTGTCTCTCTTGTTGTGATGTGTGTTTTGTCCTATATTTCATGTATTTATTTTTAATACCCCGTCACCGCAGGAGGCCTTTTGGTAGGATGTCATTGTAAATAACAATTTGTTCTTAACTTACTTGCCTAGTTAAATAAAGGTTAAAACATGTTTTGTATTAAGTCTAAAGCGCACTGACTAGCTGGTTCCCACCAGGCCCATGAAGTCTGAACTCTGTGTTACAGTACAGGATCACCACACCCCAGCTTTCAGTACCCCCATATACTGTGTGTGAGTGTCTGTCAGTCTTGAGGCAGGATCCACAGCTGCAATGTAACCAAGTGTTGGGTTGGACCAGGACTAAGCTGCTGACAGTATACAGTGTACAGTTTCTCCTCAACTCTCTCTCTCTCTCTCTCTCTCTCTCTCTCTGTGTGTGTGTGTGTTTAGTCAGAGTCTTGTAAGGGTTTAGTGAGGACAGCTCTTTCATAACCACGACATATGACTACATGTGTGACAAACATTGGAGCTTTATTTTGAATTTGCAAAATGGACACTAAACTCCTTCCACTGTCATCAGTGCTACAGCACTTCCTTGGTATTCTCTAGTCAGTCTTTTAAAAGGTATCACTATGTTGTTTATGTGATGGAAAATACACAAATATTTAACCATCCCACTGGGAACAAAACAAGTGCAGACTAGACTGAATATGACACATTGTGAAGTATTTATCATCTGTGTAAATTCCTGCCTGTGTGCGTGCGTTAATCAAACGATCATTACCCCATACCAACAGAATCCAGGCTGGCGTCCTAAATGACACCCTATACTCTGTTGGCCTTGGTCAAAAGTAGTGCACTAAATAGAGAATAGGGTTCCATTTGGGACACGGCTGATCTCTATTGTGCTAGTTGCTAGGTTTGGTTAACTGTTGGCTCAGATGATGCATACCATGAATACATCCAGTACCTACCTTCACAATACTCACTCAGACAGGGAGAACAGCAACCTCCTCTTTAAACCCTACAATTAAGCTGTTAAGAAAGACTCCGTCTAATGTCTTGCCACAGAACGAAAGCCAAGACGTCTAGTTTCTGTTGAGATTTCATTGTGTGTCAGATCGGTACATAAACTGTTATTATATTATTGTGGTTTACTGTAGAGACAGACAGTGTGGCTTTTACTGGAATCCAACTGCAGTATTTTAACACATTTGTGTTATTATCATGTTGTGTTATCATCATAACACAACATTATAACCAATGTTAGTATGTTATTAACATGGGGGTAAAATGACAGCCATCGTAACCACCTCAGTAAAACCAAGAGTTACAGTAACATAGCAACGTCGAATGAACGCATTATAAACACATAGAGACAGGCAGTCGTCTTTCTCTGCCTCCATTTTTCATTTCATTTCAAATACATTAATTAATTTAACATTTATTTAAATCAGGCCAGTCAATGGCGGCCTGGAACGATTGGTTGCCTTGTATAATGATCAGAAATATATGATCTCTTAATTTACATTCTAATATAAACACTATTATATACAGAACAGAGCAGCAGCACCTTTGGCACTGGACTTTCCTTACAAGGTAGAGATGAGACCCCACTCTCTCAGTGTATTGGACTGGTAGAGATGAGACCACACTCTCTCAGTGTATTGAACTGGTAGAGATGAGACCACACTCTGTGTATTGGACTGGTAGAGATGAGACCACACTCTGTGTATTGGACTGGTAGAGATGAGACCCCACTCTCTCAGTGTATTGAACTGGTAGAGATGAGACCACACTCTGTGTATTGGACTGGTAGAGATGAGACCACACTCTGTGTATTGGACTGGTAGAGATGAGACCACACTCTGTGTATTGGACTGGTAGAGATGAGACCCCACTCTCTCAGTGTATTGAACTGGTAGAGATGAGACCACACTCTGTGTATTGGACTGGTAGAGATGAGACCACACTCTGTGTATTGGACTGGTAGAGATGAGACCACACTCTGTGTATTGAACTGGTAGAGATGAGACCCCACTCTCTCAGTGTATTGGACTGGTAGAGATGAGACCCCACTCTCTCAGTGTATTGGACTGGTAGAGATGAGACCCCACTCTCTCAGTGTATTGGACTGGTAGAGATGAGACCCCACTCTCTCAGTGTATTGAACTGGTAGAGATGAGACCCCACTCTCTCAGTGTATTGGACTGGTAGAGATGAGACCCCACTCTCTCAGTGTATTGGACTGGTAGAGATGAGACCCCACTCTCTCAGTGTATTGGACTGGCAGAGATGAGACCCCACTCTCTCAGTGTATTGAACTGGCAGAGATGAGACCCCACTCTCTCAGTGTATTGGACTGGCAGAGATGAGACCCCACTCTCTCAGTGTATTGGACTGGCAGAGATGAGACCCCACTCTCTCAGTGTATTGGACTGGTAGAGATGAGACCCCACTCTCTCAGTGTATTGGACTGGCAGAGATGAGACCCCACTCCATCATGTATTGAACTGGTAGAGATGAGACCCCACACTCTTAAACTTCGGGATAAAGGACAAATGATTGGGACGTATGGCATTTCACTGTCGGCATGTAACCACCGTAACAGTCTCTCAGTGCAGAGGTCAGAGGTGGGAGGTCAGGGGTTAGAGGTCATCCTATCAGTCTATTAGTTGACTGTCCAGCTCAAAGTCTATGTCGTCGTTGTTGTTGTGTTGTTCTGGACGAGGAGAATATTTCCTCCGGGAGAACTTCAGACACAGATCATCTCCTAACTCGTTCAGATCAAACAACACCTGGGGAGGAGGAAAATATATTGTTAGGGAGAGAGGGAGAGAGAGAGAGAGAGAGAGAGAGAAGGGGAGAGAGAGGGGGAGAGAGAGGGGGAGAGAGAGAGAGAGAGAGGGAGAGGGAGAGGGAGAGGGAGAGGGAGAGGGAGAGGGAGAGGGAGAGGGAGAGAGAGAGGGAGAAAGGGAGAGAGAGGGGGAGAGAGAGGGGGAGAGAGAGAGGGAGAGAGGGAGAGGGAGAGGGAGAGGGAGAGGGAGAGAGAGAGGGAGAAAGGGAGAGAGAGGGGGAGAGAGAGGGGGAGAGAGAGAGGGAGAGGGAGAGGGAGAGGGAGAGGGAGAGGGAGAGGGATATCTACATCTCTGTGCATAATGTGCATCTATGTGTGTGCGTGTCTCTGTGTGTGTGTGTGTTCACCTGGTCGAGCATGACCTTGGTGTGTGCAGCAGACAGACAGAAGCGTGCCCGTGCCTCTGTGATGGGCGTAGCAGGGAACCCTACCACCACCACTCCTATCTTCCTCTTCAGCATAGCACGAGAGAAAGCCCTGCAGTAGAAGAACACAATCACATGAATGAATGATCAAACAAATCTATCAATCACATGTATTTAAATCTATCAATCACATGTATTTAAATCAATCTATCACATGTATTTAAATCAATCTATCACATGTATTTAAATCTATGTGCCAGGTGGTTAATTGAAGGCAGATTGAAAGCAGATTTCTCCAGCAGTTCTTTTATGTGCCAGGTGGTTAATTGAAGGCAGATTGAAAGCAGATTTCTCCAGCAGTTCTTTTATGTGCCAGGTGCTTTATTGAAGGCAGATTGATAGCAGATTTCTCCAGCAGTTCTTTTATGTGCCAGGTGGTTAATTGAAGGCAGATTGAAAGCAGATTTCTCCAGCAGTTCTTTTATGTGCCAGGTGCTTTATTGAAGGCAGATTGATAGCAGATTTCTCCAGCAGTTCTTTTATGTGCCAGGTTGTTAATTGAAGGCAGATTGAAAGCAGATTTCTCCAGCAGTTCTTTTATGCGCCAGGTGGTTAGTTAAAGGTGGTTGTGTCAGGGTCAGACTACATATGCCCCCCAGTGGCAAGGGTTATATTCCTAATCGAATATATGCCATTTACCAGACACTTTTATCCCAAGCGACTTACAGCCATGCGTGTATAAATGTTTACCTATGGTTGGTCCCAGGAATTGAACCAACTATCCTGGCGTGACAAGCGCCATGCTCTACCAACTGAGCTACAAAGGACCATAATCTAACCCCTCCTTTCATTACTTCACAATGAAACATATACATATATGAAAGGCCTGTTCTGATAGTTACATCGCTTTCTCTGCATGTAGATAATAAGGGTTGGAATCAGTGCATTGTCCCTGTATAGTAAACCTAGCAAAGTAACTTACACAACTTTTCCTGGCATGTAGAGCAGAATTGGGACCACAGGAGAATCATCGTTACCATAGATGATGAAGCCCATCTCCTGAAGACGAGACCTGAAGTAGCGTGTGTTCTCTGCTAGCTGGTGCACCCTGGCCTGGCCTAGAGAGAGAGAGAGAGAGTTAGTATGGGGCTAGAGGTGAGCTGGTGCACCCTGGCCTGGCCTAGAGAGAGAGAGAGAGTTAGTATGGGGCTAGAGGTGAGCTGGTGCACCCTGGCCTGGCCTAGAGAGAGAGAGAGAGTTAGTATGGGGCTAGAGGTGAGCTGGTGCACCCTGGCCTGGCCTAGAGAGAGAGAGAGAGAGAGTTAGTATGGGGCTAGAGGTGAGCTGGTGCACCCTGGCCTGGCCTAGAGAGAGACAGAGATACTGATAGAGAGAGACAGAGAGAGAGAGAGAGAGTTAGTATGCGGTTAGGGCTAGTGGTGAGGTGTCCAACCTTGCCCTGGAGACAGGAGAAGAAAATAAGGGTTATTTATTCATTCACTTGTTATCTAGCATCCAGAATAAATCACGGTGCAGCAACCCTGGATCAGTTAAGAGTTTGGATTCAAGTTGATTTCTAGGATACATAGAATTCCACCTTTTCTTGTCAGCCTTGGTATTAAAACGAGCAACACTTTGGTAGCAGGCCTGCCGCGCTAACCTTTAGGCTACCTGCCACCCCCAGAAGATGAGCCTGCCTCGCTAAACCTTTAGGCTACCTGCCACCCCCAGAAGATGAGCCTGCCTCGCTAAACCTTTAGGCTACCTGCCAACCCTCTAAAGATGAGCCTGCCTCGCTAACCTTTAGGCTTCCTGCCACCCCCTTAAAGATGAGACACTGTGTTGTATGGAATCCATAATGGGTGGGTAATACTTGATAGCACTGGAGCCACAGCATACATTATAACATTCTCTTTTCTAAATAGTTTAGTCAGCTTGAACCACATGTAGGTTTAAACTGACCCTGGACACTTTAATGAGCTGCTCCATGCCATCTGGCCAGTTAACATGAACCAGGGATGGAGAGAGGGAGAGGGTGTGAGAGTGGGCTGAGAAAGAGAGAGGGGGGGGGGGTCACAGTGTTGGAAGAAACAGAGCAGATAGACCCTCACAAGGCCACCTATAAAACCTCCAGTCCACAGCCATTGGCTCTGCTCGCTGACCCACAAGGAATGGCCATTCATTCAGAGTTTTACACACAAGGTTGGGGGCCAGAAAACCAAATCTCGCTTAGGGCCCCCAAATAGCTAGGGCCGGCTCTGCACACACACACCTCTGACCCACCACGCAACAGCTTGCCTCATTGCCCGACAGTCAGCAGCAGGTCGCAGTGAAATATATACAGTCATATATACAGTCAAAAAGTAAGTACACCCCCTGGAAAGTTCTCTCTCTTTTTTTTTTTTATTTTTTTTTTTACATATTTGGACAGATGGATATGTAATCTTCACTTCAACACTATTGACAGATAAAGGTTACCCAATTTAACAAATCACACACACACAAAAAAAATTGGGAAAATGTTATGCAATTAAAATATGGGGAAAAAGTTAGTACAGCCCTACCTTTACCATCACATAAAATGGCTAGAATGAGGTACCAAAACAAGTACAAATGATTAGAAAACATTAGAGAGAAACGTAGGAGGGTCCAGCATTCCATAAAGATAAGAACATTGGTCTGGTTTGGTCTTAGCCATATGGGTGTGTGGTAACACATCATTCAAAGATCAAAAGATCTACCCGAGGCCCTCAGAAGAAAGATTATTGATGTCCATGAGTCTGGGAGGGGTTACAGTCTGGGAGGAGTTACAGTCTGGGAGGAGTTACAGTCTGGGAGGGGTTACAGTCTGGGAGGAGTTACAGTCTGGGAGGAGTTACAGTCTGGGAGGAGTTACAGTCTGGGAGGAGTTACAGTCTGGGAGGGGTTACAGTCTGGGAGGAGTTACAGTCTGGGAGGAGTTACAGTCTGGGAGGAGTTACAGTCGGAGGGGTTACAGTCTGGGAGGAGTTACAGTCTGGGAGGAGTTACAGTCTGGGAGGAGTTACAGTCTGGGAGGGGTTACAGTCTGGGAGGAGTTACAGTCTGGGAGGAGTTACAGTCTGGGAGGAGTTACAGTCTGGGAGGAGTTACAGTCTGGGAGGAGTTACAGTCTGGGAGGGGTTACAAATCCATTTACAAGCAATTCGAAGTACATCATTCCATTGTCTGACGAAAATTCAGACCACTGGCAAACTACCTAGGACAGGTCGTCCCACCAAACTACCTAGGACAGGTCGTCCCACCAAACTACCTAGGACAGGTCGTCCCACCAAACTACCTAGGACAGGTCGTCCCACCAAACTACCTAGGACAGGTCGTCCCACCAAACTACCTAGGACAGGTCGTCCCACCAAACTACCTAGGACAGGTCGTCCCACCAAACTACCTAGGACAGGTCGTCCCACCAAACTACCTAGGACAGGTCGTCCCACCAAACTACCTAGGACAGGTCGTCCCACCAAACTACCTAGGACAGGTCGTCCCACCAAACTACCTAGGACAGGTCGTCCCACCAAACTACCTAGGACAGGTCGTCCCACCAAACTACCTAGGACAGGTCGTCCCACCAAACTACCTAGGACAGGTCGTCCTACCAAACTACCTAGGACAGGTCGTCCCACCAAAGTCAGCCCAAGAGCTGACCGAAAGATTCCCACAGAAGTCTCTAAGAACCCCAGGGTAACATCAAGGGATCTACAGGCCTCTCTTGCCACAATCAATGTGAATTGCATGGGTACACTGTCAGAAAGAGACTGCACAAACTTGGCCTACATGGGAGGTAAGGAAGGAAGAAGCCTCTGCTCTCAAAAAAATAACTGACTTTACCCAGATTGATATAGCAGGAATATAACAGTTTGGTATGGATGACAGCAGGTTGATATAGAAGGGATATAACAGTTTGGTATGGATGACAGCAGGTTGATATAGAAGGAATATAACAGGTTGGAATGGATGACAGCAGGTTGATACAGACAGGAATATAACAGCTTGGTATGGATGACAGCAGATTTATATAGACAGGAAGGAATATAACAGTTTGGTATGGATGACAGCAGGTTGATATAGACAGGAATAATACAGTTTGGTATGGATGACAGCAGGTTGATATAGACAGGAATAATACAGTTTGGTATGGATGACAGCAGGTTGATATAGAAGGAATATAACAGTTTGGTATGGATGACAGCAGGTTGATATAGAAGGAATATAACAGTTTGGTATGGATGACAGCAGGTTGATATAGAAGGAATATAACAGTTTGGTATGGATGACAGCAGGTTGATATAGAAGGAATATAACAGTTTGGTATGGATGACAGCAGGTTGATATATGAAGGAATATAACAGTTTGGTATGGATGACAGCAGGTTGATATAGAAGGAATATAACAGTTTGGTATGGATGACAGCAGGTTGATATAGACAGGAATATAACAGTTTGGTATGGATGACAGCAGATTGATATAGACAGGAATATAACAGTTTGGTATGGATGACAGCAGATTTATATAGACAGGAAGGAATATAACAGTTTGGTATGGATGACAGCAGGTTGATATAGACAGGAATATAACAGTTTGGTATGGATGACAGCAGGTTGATATAGACAGGAATAATACAGTTTGGTATGGATGACAGCAGGTTGATATAGAAGGAATATAACAGTTTGGTATGGATGACAGCAGGTTGATATAGAAGGAATATAACAGTTTGGTATGGATGACAGCAGGTTGATATAGAAGGAATATAACAGTTTGGTATGGATGACAGCAGGTTGATATATGAAGGAATATAACAGTTAGGTATGGATGACAGCAGATTGATATAGACAGGAAGATAACAGTTTGGTATGGATGACAGCAGATTGATATAGACAGGAAGATAACAGTTTGGTATGGATGACAGCAGATTTATATAGACAGGAAGATAACACTTTGGTATGGATGACAGCAGATTGATATAGACAGGAAGGAATATAACAGTTTGGTATGGATGACAGCAGATTGATATAGACAGGAAGGAATATAACAGTTTGCTTACCCACAGTGGTTCCATCCAGCCCCATGATGCATTTCATGGCCCTCAGGATCTGTTCTGTGACAGGAGGAGACATGGCCGAGGCGTACACCGCACTGTGGGAGTGGCTACGCAGGTAGTCAACCAGCTCCTAGAGAGAGAGAGAGAGAGAGAGAGAGAGATAGAGAGAGAGAGAGAGAGAGAGAGAGAGAGAGGGCAAAAGAGAGAAAGAGAGAGAGAGAGAGGACAAAAGAGAAAGAGAGAGAGAGAGAGAGAGAGAGAGAGAGAGAGAGAGAGAGAGAGAGAGAGAGAGAGAGAGAGAGAGAGAGAGAGAGAGTGGGCAAAAGAGAAAGAGAGAGAGAGAGAGAGAGAGAGAGAGAGAGAGAAGAGAGAGAGAGAGAGAGAGAGAGAGAGAGAGAGAGAGAGAGAGAGAGAGAGAGAGAGTGGGCAAAAGAGAGAGAGAGAGAGAGAGGGATACCTAGTCAGTATATAACATTAGAGCCATGTATATATATATATATATATGTGACGGCAGGAGACGTGGCCGAGGCGTACACCACACTGTGGGAGTGGCTACGCAGGTAGTCCACCAGCCCTTGTAATAAAGGCCATTCACATTACAACGTTACACACTGGAACAACTGGGGTTCCCTGAGGAGAGATTTGAGAACCACTGATTTAGTAAACTGTTCTCAATTGATACATGACCGTAATGTGAGTCTTTCAGAAGACACCGTCACTGGCCATAGTAATATATAATGTTACACAACATATGAACTAAACTGAAATGACAATGTTACGTACGGTTGCACAAAGAGCCCCTACATTTGACATTTTAATTATCACTGAGAGGAAAGAACCCTTTTCTAATCTGTAATGGGTTCTTTGAGTCATTATGATTCCCATCAAAATTCTATGTGCAGGCCTAGTTACCTTAATACACCACTAGAGACAGCTCATGTGACACAATGAATGGACACTTGGAAGCCTGAACACCTGGGAGCCTGAACACCTGGGAGCCTGAACACCTGGAAGCCTGAACACCTGGGAGCCTGAACACCTGGAAGCCTGAACACCTGGGAGCCTGAACACCTGGGAGCCTGAACACCTGGGAGCCTGAACACCTGGGAGCCTGAACACCTGGAAGCCTGAACACCTGGGAGCCTGAACACCTGGAAGCCTGAACACCTGGGAGCCTGAACACCTGGGAGCCTGAACACCTGGGAGCCTGAACACCTGGAAGCCTGAACACCTGGGAGCCTGAACACCTGGGAGCCTGAACACCTGGGAGCCTGAACACCTGGGAGCCTGAACACCTGGAAGCCTGAACACCTGGGAGCCTGAACACCTGGAAGCCTGAACACCTGGGAGCCTGAACACCTGGGAGCCTGAACACCTGGGAGCCTGAACACCTGGAAGCCTGAACACCTGGGAGCCTGAACACCTGGGAGCCTGAACACCGTTTCTCTGTTACTGTTCCTCAGCCATCTGAAGACTCTCAATCACCGCCGTTTGTGATACAGTCTGGATTCAAACCAGGTTGTCTGTAGTGATCTTAGTAGTGTCTTAGACCACTGTGCCACTTGGGAGCCCAACAATACAATATAACAGGAAGACTGGGATACTAGTGCAGCAAGTGAGCTAATTGTAAAGAGACCGTGGGGCAGGATGGGTCCTGTCATGCTCATTGTTTTGTAACGTCAACAGTAGATTCATTCAGCTAATGGTTGACAGGACCAGTTTTGTCGGCCCTGGGGTGTAGGGGGATATTAACCCTGAAACAAGCAGACATCTGGTTCTAGCTAGGGCTGAGGAATTGTGTCTGCTTTAGGGAGTTGAAGGGGTTTTGCTCTGACTGAATTAAACTAGTTAAGAGAACACATTCGAAATCCAGCCCACATCTTGGGAGTGGAGTTAGGGTGTCTGTCTGTCTCAGCATCCTAACCTTTTAACCACACCACTGGATGGACAATGTGATACATGTTCACGGACACGCTCAGGAGCATGCATACATCTCTCCCCTCATGTTCCCCAATACCTTACTATACCCAGTTGTCAAAACAGAGTAGAGGCAGTATGTTTAACTATCAACATGGCGCTTGTTAAAGATCTGGAGTGTAATTACGTTGGTTGCCACAAGGGGCTGGCGCTCCGCCAACATTATTACCTTCTGGGCCAACTTTTAAAGAAAAGAGCTGGGCCAACTTTTAAAGAAAAGAGCTGGGCCAACTTTTAGAGGAAAGTGCCAACTTTGGGGACTGGTGGAGGGATGAGGACTGGTGGAGGGATGAGGACTGGTAGAGGGATGAGGACTGGTAGAGGGATGGGGACTGGTAGAGGGATGAGGACTGGTGGAGGGATGAGGACTGGTGGAGGGATGAGGACTGGTGGAGGGATGAGGACTGGTAGAGGGATGGGGACTGGTGGAGGGATGAGGACTGGTGGAGGGATGGGGACTGATGGAGGGATGAGGACTGGTGGAGGGATGGGGACTGATGGAGGGATGAGGACTGGTGGAGGGATGAGGACTGGTGGAGGGATGGGGACTGGTGGAGGGATGGGGACTGGTGGAGGGATGAGGACTGGTGGAGGGATGAGGACTGGTGGAGGGATGGGGACTGGTGGAGGGATGGGGACTGGTGGAGGGATGAGGACTGGTGGAGGGATGGGGACTGGTGGAGGGATGGGGACTGGTGGAGGGATGGGGACTGGTGGAGGGATGAGGACTGAGGGAGGGATGAGGACTGGTGGAGGGATGGGGACTGGTGGAGGGATGGGGACTGGTGGAGGGATGGGGACTGGAGGAGGGATGAGGACTGGTGGAGGGATGGGGACTGGTGGAGGGATGGGGACTGGTGGAGGGATGAGGACTGGTGGAGGGATGGGGACTGGTGGAGGGATGGGGACTGGTGGAGGGATGGGGACTGGTGGAGGGATGAGGACTGAGGGAGGGATGAGGACTGGTGGAGGGATGGGGACTGGTGGAAGGATCAGGACTGGTGGAGGGATGGGGACTGGTGGAGGGATGGGGACTGGTGGAAGGATCAGGACTGGTGGAGGGATGGGGACTGGTGGAGGGATGGGGACTGGTGGAAGGATCGGGACTGGTGGAGGGATGGGGACTGGTGGAGGGATGGGGACTGGTGGAAGGATCAGGACTGGTGGAGGGATGAGGACTGGTGGAGGGATGAGGACTGGTGGAGGGATGGGGACTGGTGGAGGGATGGGGACTGGTGGAGGGATGAGGACTGGTGGAGGGATGGGGACTGGTGGAGGGATGAGGACTGGTGGAGGGATGGGGACTGGTGGAGGGATGGGGACTGGTGGAGGGATGAGGACTGGTGGAGGGATGAGGACTGGTGGAGGGAAGGGGACTGGAGGAGGGATGGGGACTGGTGGAGGGATGGGGACTGAGGGAGGGATGAGGACTGGTGGAGGGATGGGGACTGGAGGAGGGATGGGAACTGGTGGAGGGATCAGGACTGGTGGAGGGATGGGGACTGGTGGAGGGATGGGGACTGGTGGAAGGATGAGGACTGGTGGAGGGATGAGGACTGGTGGAGGGATGGGGACTGGTGGAGGGATGGGGACTGGTGGAAGGATGAGGACTGATGGAGGGATGGGGACTGGTGGAAGGATGAGGACTGATGGAGGGATGGGGACTGGTGGAGGGATGGGGACTGGTGGAGGGATGGGGACTGGTGGAAGGATGAGGACTGATGGAGGGATGGGGACTGGTGGAAGGATGAGGACTGATGGAGGGATGGGGACTGGTGGAAGGATGAGGACTGATGGAGGGATGGGGACTGGTGGAAGGATGAGGTACTGATGGAGGGATGGGGACTGGTGGAGGGATGGGGACTGGTGGAAGTGGGGTGCGAGTGGTGGTGTGTGTGTGTGTGTGTGTGTGAGAGAGGTGGTGTGTGTGTGTGAGTGGTGGTGTGTGTGTGTGAGTGGTGGTGTGTGTGTGTGAGAGGTGGTGTTGTGTGTTGCTGAGATGAGTTCCCTCTCTACAAGATGAATCTACTTGACTAGGGATGCCCAGGACTTAAATGCCCAATGCCCACGCACCTTCTTCCCAGCAATGTATCCTCCTGCAGCCCCAAAGCTCTTGGTGAATGTTCCCATCATGACGTCGATGTCTGAAGTGTCCAGACCGAACAGTTCTGTCACACCCCTCCCTGTCGGCCCCACCGCCCCGATACTGTGAGCCTCATCCAGATATAGGTAGGCCTTGTACTTCTTCTTCAGGGCTACGATGTCAGGCAGACGCACCACAGACCCCTCCATACTAGAGTAGGACACAGAGACAAACACTGAGTGGACAAAACATTAACATGCTCTTTCCACGACATGGACTGACCAGGTGAATCAAGGTGAAAGCTATGATCCCTTATTGATTACATAACCTCTAATAACCCATCTCTCTCTACCTGATTACATAACCTCTAATACCCCATCTCTCTCTCCCTGATTACATTACCTCTAATACCCCATCTCTCTCCCCCTGATTACATTACCTCTAATAACCCATCTCTCTCTACCTGATTACATAACCTCTAATACCCCATCTCTCTCTCCCTGATTGCATTACCTCTAATACCCCCATCTCTCTCTCCATGATTACATTACCTCTAATACCCCATCTCTCTCTCCCTGATTACATTACCTCTAATACCCCATATCTCCCAGATTACATAACATCCAACACCCCATATCTCCCAGATTACATAAAATCTAACACCCCATATCTCCCAGATTACATAAAATCTAACACCCCATATCTCCCAGATTACATAACATCTAATACCCCATATCTCCCAGATTATATTACATCTAATACCCCATATCTCCCAGATTATATTACATCTAATACCCCATCTCTCCCTCCCTCCAGTCTTGATTCTCCTTCCACCTGTCCTGCTCCATTCCTCCCATCCCTTATATGGGGAGATGCATGGCCATATGAATAGTCTTCATGGATGATGCATGGCCATATGAATAGTCTTCATGGATGATGCATGGCCATATGAATAGTCTTCATGGATGATGCATGGCCATATGAATAGTCTTCATGGATGATGCATGGCCATATGAATAGTCTTCATGGATAATGCATGGCCATATGAATAGTCTTCGTCGATGATGGATGCATTGCCATATGAATAGTCTTCGTCGATGATGGATGCATGGCCATATGAATAGTCTTCGTCGATGATGGATGCATGGCCATATGAATAGTCTTCGTCGATGATGGATGCATGGCCATATGAATAGTCTTCGTCGATGATGGATGCATGGCCATATGAATAGTCTTCGTCGATGATGGATGCATGGCCATATGAATAGTCTTCGTCGATGATGGATGCATGGCCATATGAATAGTCTTCGTCGATGATGGATGCATGGCCATATGAAAGGTATTCGTGGATAATGCATGGCCATATGAAAGACCTTATTGGATGATTTGTTGATAAGGAACATGTAAGGGTTGGGTTGTGGTTAGGCCGAAATACTCCCCACCAGGGGGAGTAGAAGAGCCACAATCCAGTCCTCACAACCCTACACCAAAACTAGGGATGGTTAATGATCTCCAATCAGAGACAGCTGTCTAGAGTTGGTCTCTGATTGGGGAGAGTATTTAGCCTTCCCTCACAGCCACCAATATGTGGATCATTGTTCCTGCTTGTCTGCCTTGAAGTAGTCAGAAAGTCACTGGTTAGTTTTGTTAGTTTTGTTAGTTTTGTTAGTTTTGTTAGTTTTGTTAGTTTTGTTAGTTTTGTTAGTTTTGTTAGTTTTGTTAGTTTTGTTAGTTTTGTTAGTTTTGTTAGTTTTGTTAGTTTTGTTAGTTTTGTTAGTTTTGTTTTATATCTACTCTCCTTTGTTATTTTATGCCTTGTGAGGACATCTCATAAAATAACAAGGATGACACTCCACCAGCGCTCTGTGTATCGTCCCATCAATTCAAACCGTGACAGAACATTCCATCATTTTCTACATCATTAAACAGAGAAAGAAATACAGATTTAGTGGAATTGATATAGAAATACAGATTTAGTGGAATAGATATAGAAATACAGACTTAGTGGAATAGATATAGAAATACAGAAATACAGATTTAGTAGAATAGATATAGAAATACAGATTTAGTGGAATAGAAATACAGATTTAGTAGAATAGAAATACAGATTTAGTGGAATAGATATAGAAATACAGATTTAGTGGAATAGATATAGAAATACAGATTTAGTAGAATAGATATAGAAATACAGATTTAGTAGAATAGATATAGAAATACAGATTTAGTGGAATAGATATAGAAATACAGATTTAGTAGAATAGATATAGAAATACAGATTTAGTGGAATAGATATAGAAATACAGATTTAGTGGAATAGAAATACAGATTTAGTGGAATAGAAATACAGATTTAGTGGAATAGAAATACAGATTTAGTGGAATAGATATAGAAAGAAAGAGAGAGAGGGCTGCCCACTGTATCAGATAATAATTAGGTTTGTGTGTGTACTAACCTGTAGATTCCTTCCACCATGATCATAATCTTCTTCCAGGGTCGGTGGGTCCGAGGCTGCCCAGTACACACCGCCTCCCTCAACAGACGCTCAAGGCTCTGCGTGTCTTTGACACACACACACACACATACACAAAATTAAATTTTTTTGGGGGACCAACAATTGATTCCCATTCAAAATCCTATTTTCCCTAACCCCTAACCCTAACCCTAAACCTAACCCCTAACCCTAAACCTAACCCCTAAAACTAACCCTTAACCCTAAAACTAACCCCTAACCCTAAACCTAACCCCTAACCCTAAAACTAACCCCTAACCCTAAACCTAACCGCTAACCCTAAAATAGCCTTTTACAAGTTGCAACTACAGACTCCCCACAGTGTTGCAACTACAGACTCCCCACAGTGTTGCAACTACAGACTCCCCACAGTGTTGCAACTACAGACTCCCCACAGTGTTGCAACTACAGACTCCCCACAGTGTTGCAACTACAGACTCCCCACAGTGTTGCAACTACAGACTCCCCACAGTGTTGCAACTACAGACTCCCCACAGTGTTGCAACTACAGACTCCCCACAGTGTTGCAACTACAGACTCCCCACAGTGTTGCAACTACAGACTCCCCACAGTGTTGCAACTACAGACTCCCCACAGTGTTGCAACTTCAAACTCCCCACAGTGTTGCAGCACCCGACCCACAGGGCAGACAGATCACGAGTTTAATCTACCAGCAACACCTTCTTATTGACCACAACAGGAAGTACCAAGGCAGCAACATCTTCTTATAGACCACAACAGGAAGTATCAAGGCAGCAATACCTTCTTATGGACCACAACAGGAAGTACCAAGGCAGCAACACCTTCTTATGGACCACAACAGGAAGTACCAAGGGAGCAACACCTTCTTATGGACCACAACAGGAAGTACCAAGGGAGCAACACCTTCTTATGGACCACAACAGGAAGTACCAAGGCAGCAACACCTTCTTATGGACCACAACAGGAAGTACAAAGGCAGCAACACCTTCGTATAGACCACAACAGGAAGTATCAAGGCAGCAACACCTTCTTATGGACCACAACAGGAAGTACCAAGGCAGCAACACATTCTTATGCACCACAACAGGAAGTACCAAGGCAGCAACACCTTCTTATGGACCACAACAGGAAGTACCAAGGCAGCAACACCTTCTTATGGACCACAACAGGAAGTACCAAGGGAGCAACACCTTCTTATGGACCACAACAGGAAGTACCAAGGCAGCAACACCTTCTTATGGACCACAACAGGAAGTACCAAGGCAGCAACACCTTCGTATAGACCACAACAGGAAGTACCAAGGCAGCAACACCTTCTTATGGACCACAACAGGAAGTACCAAGACAGCAACACCTTCTTATGGACCACAACAGGAAGTACCAAGGCAGCAACACCTTCTTATGGACCACAACAGGAAGTACCAAGGCAGCAACACCTTCTTATGGACCACAACAGGAAGTACCAAGGCAGCAACACCTTCTTATGGACCACAACAGGAAGTACCAAGGCAGCAACACCTTCTTATGGACCACAACAGGAAGTACCAAGGCAGCAACACCTTCTTATGGACCACAACAGGAAGTACCAAGGCAGCAACACCTTCTTATGGACCACAACAGGAAGTACCAAGGCAGCAACACCTTCTTATGGACCACAACAGGAAGTACCAAGGCAGCAACACCTTCTTATGGACCACAACAGGAAGTACCAAGGCAGCAACACCTTCTTATGGACCACAACAGGAAGTACCAAGGCAGCAACACCTTCTTATGGACCACAACAGGAAGTACCAAGGCAGCAACACCTTCTTATGGACCACAACAGGAAGTACCAAGGCAGCAACACCTTCTTATGGACCACAACAGGAAGTACCAAGGCAGCAACACCTTCTTATGGACCACAACAGGAAGTACCAAGGCAGCAACACCTTCTTATGGACCACAACAGGAAGTACCAAGACAGCATGAGGCTTACGAACACCTGTAAGCTACAGCAGATACTGACTCCATCCCAAATGGCACCCTATTCCCTATATAGTGTTCCCTATATAGTGTTCCCTATATAGTGTTCCCTATATAGTGTTCCCTATATAGTGCACTACATAGAGAAGAATAGGGACACTGTTTCCAAGGGTGTCTCAGGGGGAGTTGGGATATGAAGATAAAAACTTTTCCAATTGACACGTATTAATACACACTGGTACATGTGTGAAATAGGACAATATAAACACTGACCTAATTATTCTTATTTACTGACTGAGCCTAGTGTACGTCTCATGGGAAATACCAGCGGTGGATATATAGCGGTGTTAGCAAGAGAAATACCAGCGGTGGATATATAGCGGTGTTAGCAAGAGAAAGGTTGTGGGTTTAATTATGCACTGTAAGAGGTTTTGGATAAAGGTTTTGGTTTCTACAATGGTTTGAAACTGCAGTTAGCATTGTTTTGCCACTAGATGTCAGTGTTGATCAACTCTAGTTGGTAAGGAGGTCAAACTCAAACTGACTACATATACACTGGGCGCCAAAAGTTTGGAATATTACTCATTCAAGGGTTTTTCTTTATTTGCACTATTTTTTACATTGTAGAATAAAAGTGAAGACATCAGAACTATGACATAACACATATGGAATCATGGAGTAACCAAAAAAGTGTTAAACAAATCTAAATATATTTTATATTTGAGATTCTTCAAATAGCCACTCTTTGCCTTGATGACAGCTTTGCACACTGTTGACATCTACATTGGCAGCACATCATGTAGTCCTTGTTTTTCTTTTTACGTAGAGCTGAACTATAATAAATAAGCCTCCCAGGCCCACCCATGGCTGCACTCCTGCCCAGTCATGTGAAATCCATAGATTAGGGCTTAATGAGTTGATTTCAATTGGCGGATTTCCTTATGTGAACTGTAAGTCAGTAAAATCTTTAAAATTGTTGCATGTTGTGTTTAAATAAATGAATAATAATAATTATGAAGAAACTAATATTTTATCTGGTAAAACATCTGAGTGGCTGGTTTCCCACCCTGGTGATGGGGGGCAATTCAATCATTATCACATTGCCAATGGGGCGTTGTGGGGCACACATTGTGAACATTGTGGCATGTATTATAATGTAATTGAAAAACATCACATTGTTGCCAGACTGAACTTTAACAATGTGTGTCAACTGTATTGAATCTCACCCTCTGTCTCACTCAGACAGTCTAGTGTTGGGGGGTCAGGGATGGGAGAGAGATATGGTAGTGTTGGGGGGACAGGGATGGGAGAGAGATATGGTAGTGTTGGGGGGACAGGGATGGGAGAGAGATATGGTAGTGTTGGGGGGTCAGGGATGGGAGAGAGATATGGTAGTGGTGAGGGGACAGCTGGTGGAGTGCCTGAGGCTTCAGATCAGTCAGAGTCCTGGGCCCTGCGTGGAGAGGTCTGCTGTGAGGATGCTCTGAGGCCCTGAGGGCAGCTGTGAGGCCCCTTAATGAACTGGTTCTGCTTGTACCCATCAGGGCACATTACAGACAGAGGTCTACAGCAGCGTCAGATAAGCTCATCTGTCCTGTCTACTATACTTAGAGGGAGATGATGGCTGCGTCCCAAATGGCACCCTGTTCCCTACAGAGCCATATAGGCTCTGGTTAAAAGTATAGCTAATAAAGTCCCATTTGGGGTTGAGCTTTATTGGTCTGATCTCAACCATGTTTCTACACAACAACAATGGACACCTAGAGACTATAGTGTCTATACTGAACAATAATATAGGCGCAACATGCAACAATTTCAAAGATTTTGAGTATAGACATGTGTTGTGTTGAGTATAGAGATGTGTTGTGTCAAGTATAGAGATGTGTTGTGTCGAGTATAGAGATGTGTTGTGTTGAGTATAGAGATGTGTTGTGTTGAGTAGAGAGATGTGTTGTGTTGAGTAGAGAGATGTGTTGTGTTGAGTATAGAGATGTGTTGTGTTGAGTAGAGAGATGTGTTGTGTTGAGTAGAGAGATGTGTTGTGTTGAGTAGAGAGATGTGTTGTGTTGAGTATAGAGATGTGTTGTGTTGAGTAGAGAGATGTGTTGTGTTGAGAGATGTGTTGTGTTGAGTAGAGAGATGTGTTGTGTTGAGTAGAGAGATGTGTTGTGTTGAGTAGAGAGATGTGTTGTGTTGAGTAGAGAGATGTGTTGTGTTGAGTAGAGAGATGTGTTGTGTTGAGTAGAGAGATGTGTTGTGTTGAGTAGAGAGATGTGTTGTGTTTAGTAGAGAGATGTGTTGTGTTTAGTAGAGAGATGTGTTGTGTTGAGTAGAGAGATCTGTTGTGTTGAGTAGAGAGATGTGTTGTGTTGAGTATAGAGATGTGTTGTGTTTAGTAGAGAGATGTGTTGTGTTGAGTAGAGAGATGTGTTGTGTTGAGTAGAGAGATGTGTTGAGTAGAGAGATGTGTTGTGTTGAGTAGAGAGATGTGTTGAGTATAGAGATGTGTTGTGTTGAGTAGAGAGATGTGTTGTGTTGAGTAGAGAGATGTGTTGTGTTTAGTAGAGAGAAGTGTTGTGTTTAGTAGAGAGAAGTGTTGTGTTGAGTAGAGAGATGTGTTGTGTTGAGTAGAGAGATGTGATTGTGTTGAGTATAGAGATGTGTTGTGTTGAGTAGAGAGATGTGATTGTGTTGAGTATAGAGATATGTTGTGTTGAGTAGAGAGATGTGTTGTGTTGAGTATAGAGATGTGTTGTGTTGAGAATAGAGATATGTTGTGTTGAGTAGAGAGATGTGTTGTGTTGAGTAGAGAGATGTGTTGTGTTGAGTATAGAGATGTGTTGTGTTGAGTATAGAGATGTGTTGTGTTGAGTAGAGAGATGTGTTGTGTTGAGTATAGAGATATGTTGTGTTGAGTAGAGAGATGTGTTGTGTTGAGTAGAGAGATGTGTTGTGTTGAGTAGAGCGATGTGTTGTGTTGAGTAGAGAGATGTGTTGTGTTGAGTAGAGAGATGTGTTGTGTTGAGTATAGAGATGTGTTGTGTTCAGTACTTTAGTTTGAGAGTATGTCTACTTACTGTTGTGCTTGAACACCCGGATGGTTGCCCCTGATAATCTGGCCCCCAAGATCAGAGAGGTGTGGTTCAGCTCATCACTCAGAATCAGACAACCCTGGAAATAAGAACAGGCAACACAGGGTTACAAAATAGTACTAGCAACTGTTGGTGCTGTATAGCCAAAGCCCATGCATAAACAATGATGATAGGACAAACAGACCTGAGACAACAGGGTACATTAAGTCTCCAAGCTCAATGCAATACAACCATCCTCAACAACACCCTCCACTTCTAATGTCCCTAAAGTTTCATCAAACACTGGAAGACAGAGAGCTTACATCGGTAAACCCACAATAGCATCTGCTAAACCTGTGTATGTGACAAATTTGAAATATTAGGTTTCTTAACTAGCGTTTATAAACTTAATCTCCCCTGGAAAAATATATTAAACTACCCATAGATAGATAGATAGATAGATAGATAGATAGATAGATAGATAGATAGATAGATAGATAGATAGATAGATAGATAGATAGATAGATAGATACTTTTTACTTTATTGATCCCCGAGGGTACAACAAAACACAGGGCCGTTGCAAAATGCCACAACGAAATACACAAAAGACAGATACACGATACATGATACATAGAGCGGCAGTATGAAAAAGTATAGAAATACTAGAAGTCTGGAGTGAAAAAAAGCTATAAAAAGACATTGCATAGTATGGGTGAATGGCTGAATATGTACACTATACATTGTTACAGAGTGTTAGGTGATATTGCAAGTTGATATAGATAAATAAGGAATATTTGCATGGTTAACTATACTATACAGGTTGATGGCAGATATATACTTGAATAGCTAAAGTGAGGGTAATAATAACAGGAAGAGATACTTAAATAGAAAAATGTGTGTATGATATAATTTAGGGTAATAATAATAATTCCCTTAAAATACAGTCCTTAGTGCGCAGGGTTTAATTACAGACAACTGCACGTATTGCACATTCGATATACTAAAAGCAATGAAAAAAGATACAACTGACAGGATACTAATATGCATTCCTGAGTGAATGACTACGTAAGTTAAGTCCAATAATTACTTACAATATTGCACGTGATATGATATAACAACATGAATATGTACAGTATATCCAGTTCTGAATGAATAAGACCTGAGTGAATGAGTGATTACAGACCAGAGACCACGGATGGATACCTAATAGTTAAACTGATGAATGTGTCTCAGTGACAGCCAGGGTTACATGGGTAGGACAGAGGCTTCCATGGCTTGGCCTGGAGGACCAGCTCAGTAGGCATGTCCCTGGTTCAACAGCTGCCACTCTAGCTTGGTGACCAGACCTAGTTTGGTGCTGCTGGGTACTGTAGTCAGACCTGTCTAGCTTGGTGCTGCTGGGTCCTGTAGTCAGACATGTCAGACCTGTCTAGCTTGGTGCTACTGGGTACTGTAGTCAGACCTGTCTAACTTGGTGCTGCTGGGTACTGTAGTCAGACCTGTCTAACTTGGTGCTGCTGGGTACTGTAGTCAGACCTGTCTAGCTTGGTGTTGCTGGGTACTGTAGTCAGACCTGTCTAGCTTGGTGTTGCTGGGTCCTGTAGTCAGACCTGTCTAGCTTGGTGTTGCTGGGTCCTGTAGTCAGACCTGTCTAACTTGGTGCTGCTGGGTACTGTAGTCAGACCTGTCTAGCTTGGTGTTGCTGGGTACTGTAGTCAGACCTGTCTAGCTTGGTATTGCTGGGTACTGTAGACAGACAGGTCAAGGCTGGTGCTGCTGGGTACTGTAGTCAGACAGGTCAAGGCTGTTGCTGCTGGGTACTGTAGTCAGACAGGTCAAGGCTGGTGCTGCTGTGTACTGTAGTCAGACAGGTCAAGGCTGGTGCTGCTGGGTAATGTAGTCAGACAGGTCAAGGCTGGTGCTGCTGGGTACTGTAGTCAGACAGGTCAAGGCTGGTGCTGCTGGGTACTGTAGTCAGACCTGTCTAGCCTGCTAGCTGATGAATGTGTCTCAGTAGCAACCAGGGCTACACAGCTACAGGGTCACAGTTGGTCTGTCCCTGATATTCCAGCAGCTGTGATACTGGCTCTGACTTGGTCAGACCTAGCCTGGTGATATAGCCAGTCTCTATGGACAGAGACCTAGCCTGGTGATATAGCCAGTCTCTATGGACAGAGACCTAGCCTGGTGATATAGCCAGTCCCTGTGGACAGAGACCTAGCCTGGTGATATAGCCATTCCCTGTGGACAGAGACCTAGCCTGGTGATATAGCCAGCACCAGTAGAACACCATGCTTGATGTCTCCATCCAACCATTCAGTCCCTGCAGGGGGAAGCCTTGGCTGTCTATGCCTTCCCCTTTGGGCTAATCAACCACTTGAGATACATAAACCACCCCTTGTCAGTAATACCCCAAACCGCCTCCCCTTCCTCCTGCCTCCTCCTGCCTCCTCCCATCCAGTCCAATCAGTGACAGCCATACTGCTACGTTTCCCAAAGTTTTCCCCTGGCCGTTCCGTGTGAGATGGGCTGGTGCCACACACTATCGCTCCAAAAGCAATACATTTATTAATTAAATAAATTAGCTGGGTTTGTGTGCCAGCAGAGCAGAGCAGAGCAGAGCATGGGGTAATCAGGCCCTGGAGGGGTGTCCATGCCTTTGACTATGCCTTTTTTATTGTATTTAACCTTTATTTAACTAGGCAAGTCAGTTAAGAACACATTGTTATTTACAATGACGGCCTTCCAAAAGGCCTCCTGCGGTGACGGGGTATTAAAAATAAATACATTAAATATAGGACAAAACACACATCACAACAAGAGAGACACCAACACTATATAAAGAGAGACACCAACACTATATAAAGAGAGACACCAACACTATATAAAGAGAGACACCAACACTATATAAAGAGAGACCTAAGACAACAACATAGCATGGCAGCAACACAGCAGTTTGAGTGTGTAAGTGAAACATACATCACAACGAGAGAGACCTAAGAAAACCACACAGCATGGTAGCAACACATGACATCAACATGGTAGCAACACAACATGGTAGCAACACAACATGGTAGCAACACATGACATCAACATGGTAGCAACACAATATGGTAGCAACACAACATGGTAGCAACACATGACATCAACATGGTAGCAACACAACATGGTAGCAACACAGCATGGTAGCAACACATGACATCAACATGGTAGCAACACAACATGGTAGCAACACAACATGGTAGCAACACATGACATCAACATGGTAGCAACACAACATGGTAGCAACACATGACATCAACATGGTAGCAACACAACATGGTAGCAACACAACATGGTAGCAACACATGACATCAACATGGTAGCAACACAATATGGTAGCAACACAACATGGTAGCAACACATGACATCAACATGGTAGCAACACAACATGGTAGCAACACAGCATGGTAGCAACACATGACATCAACATGGTAGCAACACAACATGGTAGCAACACAACATGGTAGCAACACAACATGGTAGCAACACATGACATCAACATGGTAGCAACACAACATGGTAGCAACACATGACATCAACATGGTAGCAACACAACATGGTAGCAACACATGACATCAACATGGTAGCAACACAACATGGTAGCAACACATGACATCAACATGGTAGCAACACAACATGGTAGCAACACATGACATCAACATGGTAGCAACACAACATGGTAGCAACACATGACATCAACATGGTAGCAACACAACATGGTAGCAACACAACATGGTAGCAACACAACATGGTAGCAACACATGACATCAACATGGTAGCAACACAACATGGTAGCAACACAACATGGTAGCAACACAACATGGTAGCAACACATGACCTCAACATGGTAGCAACACAACATGGTAGCAACACATGACATCAACATGGTAGCAACACAACATGGTAGCAACACATGACATCAACATGGTAGCAACACAACATGGTAGCAACACATGACATCAACATGGTAGCAACACAACATGGTAGCAACACATGACATCAACATGGTAGCAACACAACATGGTAGCAACACATGACAACAACATGGTAGCAACACAACATGGTAGCAACACATGACATCAACATGGTAGCAACACAACATGGTAGCAACACAACATGGTAGCAACACAACATGGTAGCAACACATGACATCAACATGGTAGCAACACAACATGGTAGCAACACAACATGGTAGCAACACAACATGGTAGCAACACAAAACATGGTACAACCATTATTGGGCACAGACAACAGCACAAAGGGCAAGAAGGTAGAGATGTGTGATGACAATACATCACACAAAGCTGCCACAGCTGACAGCATCTGTACATGCCTTTGACTCTGTGTCTGTGTGTCTGTGTGTGTGTGTGTGTGTGTGTGTGTGTGTGTGTGTGTGTGTGTGTGACCAGACTGCCCTCAGCCTCCCTGTCCCCCTGCCTCCATGCCTCCATGCCTCCATGCCCCTGGCTACTGTTGTGTTTAATTAAGATTTGCATTAATTGGGTTAGGGGGTTATTACTGCACTGCACTGTATGTGTCCCAAATGGCACCCTATTCTCTACATAGTGCACTACTTTTGACCAGAGCCCATAGGGACACAGACTAGATATTGAGTTTAGTTGACAGTTATTCTAATGTGGACGGAATTGTCTTTACATTCAATCAGAGGAAAGACATGGATTCAGTCATTCTGATCAGGCCATGTATAAAATAATTCAGTTCATCTGGTTCAAACTAATCACCCAGAGCTCTCTGAAGACCATGTGTAGCCTGGGCTAACCCTGTTTCTAACTACAATTAATCCTGTTTCAATCTGGTTTAACCAGGCTAGATGATAAAGTGTGTGCGTTTGAAAGACCCACCTTGCCGACCAGTGCCGGTATGTTCATAGAGTTGGTAGCGAAGCCCATGCCCAAGATCATGGAGGACTCTACCCCCAGGAAGGTGGCTACAAGCTGCTCCAACTCCTCATGGATAGACAGGTTACCTGATGGACAGAGAAAGGAGAAAGAAACTCAATTAAAATTCATATCCACATCCTGTCACGGTTTTCTGCTGTTTCAAGTGATCAATCTGATGCTCTTACAGATGACCCCTTAAGAAAACCCAAGGGTTTTACCTGGAACCCAAAAGGGTTCTACCTGGATCCAAAAGGGTTCTACTTGGAAACAAAAAAGGTTATTCAAAGGGTTATCATATGGGGACAGCTGAAGAACCCTTCTAAATAGCACCCTCCTTACTCCTCCCCCTTGGCCCAAGTCCCTAATATCAGAAGGGCCTGGACAGGTGGAGGCAGTGTAGGGGTGGAGCTTCTAACATATTGTTTCCACCTTGCAGATCTGCAAACATCTAAGCGTTTGGGGAAGAGGTAGGGAGAGGGACTGGCTATTACAAGCACCATGGTGTTTACCACATGTTTTGGACAATGTGAGAAGCAGTTAAATAACTGATTCATCCCTGAGTCCTGCATAAAACGCAGAGGATGATCTCTGGAATACGGTCCATGCAGCAAAAATAGGGAGCTCAACAGAATTCACAAATGAAGTAGCTCCTCAAATGTAAGGCTATGTGTCTGTTTTGACACTTCATTTCTTTATACAACTCAGTAGACAGTCATCACTGAGCGTTCAGAAAGTGTCACATTACATATTTTGTTGTGTTAAAATCAACAACAACAAAAAAATCACCCATCTACACACATTCCCCATAATTACAAAATAAAACATGTTTTTAAAAATGTTAATTTACATAAGTATTCACGCACAAGTCATTCCACATTAGATTCACCTTCGGAAGCAATTACAGCTGAGAGTCTTTCTGGGTAAGTCTCTAAGAGCTTTGCACAGCTGGGTTGTACAATATTTGCACATTATTCTTTAAAAAATTCTTCAAGCTCTGTCAAGTTGGTTGTTGATCATTGTTAGACAATCATTTTCCAATTCTTGCCATAGATTTTCATGCTGATTTAGGAAGGACGCCTGTATCTTTGTAGTGACTGGGTGTATTGATAAACCATTGAAAGTGTAATTAATAACTTCACCATGCTCAAATGGATATTCAATGTCTGCTTTAAATTGTATTTTTGGCCACCTACCAATAGGTGCCCTTCTTTAAGAGGCATTGGAAAACCCCCCTGGTCTTTGTGGTTGAATCTGTTTTTAATTCACTGCTCAACTGAGGGACCTTACAGATAATTGTTTGTGTGAGGTACAGACAATGCCGGGCGATCCTATACGTTCACTAGGCAAGTTGCATAGGGCCCCGCAAATTACGAAAGGGCCCCGTCTCCCCCTCATGTCAAAGTGGGTGTCAATGTTTACAACTTCGATGAGAGGATGAAGCGGAACTATCCGTCTGGTCACGAAAAGAGAAAAAAAAAACACCACAAGAGTGAATTGCGAGAACAGCAATCAGGTAAACTTCTGTTCTCTCCTCTCCAAGTTTAATATCAGCAAATAACAGTAACGTTAAGTTGATGTGCTAGCTGGGCAGTCCATCTCTCTCTAGTCTGTCTGTCTTGTTAACCTAGCTGGGCAGTCCATCTCTCTCTAGTCTGTCTGTCTTGTTAACCTAGCTGGGCAGTCCATCTCTCTCTAGTCTGTCTGTCTTGTTAACCTAGCTGGGCAGTCCATCTCTCTCTAGTCTGTCTGTCTTGTTAACCTAGCTGGGCAGTCCATCTCTCTCTAGTCTGTCTGTCTTGCTAACCTATCTGGCAGTGCATCTCTTTCTAGTCTGTCTGTCTTGTTAACCTATCTGGGCAGTGCATCTCTTTCTAGTCTGTCTGTCTTGTTAACCTATCTGGGCAGTGCATCTCTTGGTCTGTCTGTGTCTTGCTTGCCAGCCACTTCCAGGGCTGTGTTCTGTGACTTTGTGCCTGACAAAAGTGAGAGTGAAATACAACTATTTACTACGTTTGATAAACGCCAGCGGGCAACAGTGTTTATAAACTGCAGCTATGGGAAAAATAACCGCGTCGCGTGTGAACATGCGTTCGTATGCGCGTGCACAAAATGAAACTCGCGCTTTCCAGCAGAAACCTCTGTGGGAACCAGTCCAGACAATATATGGGCCTGATGGCTCTCCTCATAGGAAGCACATCATTATAAAACAAGACGATGATTATCTAGTATCTCAGTCAAGGTTTAGTTACAACTCTGGACTAATGCAAGATGGAAAGCAATGGATTGTCATTGACTATTGTATTATATATTGAATTAAAATGTTGATTAGCTGGGCATACTGGGCAATATGATGCACATCTCTCAGTAAATAATAACCATCAAGTATTCAGCCAAGCCATAGTATAAATAGTATTTTATATTTGAAAATGTATTAAAGTAAATCTGGGGGAGGAGTTTAAATGATCCTGATGCAGCTGATAACATTAATAGTAGTATTGTTATCTATAATTTACAGGCGCTATGCTTAAGTTTGTCAGTAGAGGAGATGCTGGATCATCAGCCAGTACAAGCACAGACTCAGTTGATCCACATCCAGCCTCAGCCAGTACTAACACAGACCCAGTACAGCTGGCTTCAGCAAATACTAACACAGACCCAATACAGCCATCTTCAGCAAGTACTAACACAGACCCAGGTGAAGTACAGGCAGCCTCAGCCAGTACTAACACAACCAGAGGTGTACAGCCAGCATCAGATACAAGCAGCTCAGACCCTAATAGAACAGTTGCTGCTCCAGCAAATGACCCAGCAGATTGGCCCCCAGTCTTAACAGACTTTATGAGGACTGAATTAGTACGCAGAGATCCATTCAAACCAGGACTGGGTTCTTCTTACACTAAAGACAAGTCTAGAAGAGGTTTCCATTCAGGCTTATTACAGAGACAGCTGTCAAATGGGGAAAAGATTACCAGGAGCTGGCTTTCATACCCAATCAAAAACAACACTGTGTATTGTTTTAGCTGTAAGCTCTTTTCTACAAAACACTACAAAATAATAAAGGAAGGCGTGAATGACTGGTCAAATATCAACGCCATTCTGAAACACCATGAGGGTCGTCCTGAACAAACAATATGATTAAGTAGAGAGAACTTGATCTGCGCCTAAGTCAGGGACAGACTCTTGACCAGATACAAATGACAATTTTGGAGGCTGAAAGAAAGAGATGGTGGGATGTCCTTACATGTTTAATAAGTATCATCCAGTCTCTGGCTGAAAGAAACCTAGCATTCTGGGGTTCATCAGACAAACTCTTCCAACCAGATAATGGAAACTTCCTAAGAGGTTGAATTACTGGCAAAATTTGACCCTGTTATGGAAAATCATCTCAGCAAAATTAAAGATGGAGAGACACATGTTCATTACCTTGGGAAGCGAACACAGAATGAGCTGATACAGATTGTGAGTGACAAGATTCTGGAAGCAATAGTCACTCAAGTAAGAGACTAAAAAGTACTTCTCCATTATCTTGGACTGTAGACCTGACATTAGTTACCAGGAGCAAATGTCCATTATTCTGAGAAGAGTGGCTTTAAAGGGAAAGCCAGAGATCAAGGAGCTTTATGAATGTTGAGGTTATTAAATCTGTCCACTGTCATCTTAGATACAGTTGAAGTCAGAGGTTTACATACACCTTAGCCAAATACATTTAAACTCAGTTTTTCACAATTCCTGACATTTAATCCTATTAAAAAATCCCTGTTTTAGGTCAGTTAGGATCACCACTTTATTTTAAGAATGTGAAATGTCAGAATAATAGTAGAGAGAATTATTTATTTCAGCTTTTATTTCTTTCATCACATTCCCAGTGGGTCAGAAGTTTACATACACTCAATAAGGATTCGGTAGCATTGCCTTTAAATTGTTTAACTTGGGTCAACCATTTCGGGCAGACTTCCAAATAAAATCTACACTATAGTTGCAGTTCCTTACCAAGAAGACAGGTTCCTGAGTGGCTGAGTTAAAGTGTTGACTTAAATCTACTTGAAAATCTATGACAAGACCTAAAAATGGTTGTCTAGCTATGATTAACAACCAAAACCAAAAAAACTCAGAGTTGTAGTCGCTGCCAAAGGTGCTTTTACAATGTATTGACTCAGGGGTGTGAATACTTATGTAAATTACATGTTTTCACTTTGTCATTATGGGGTATTGTCTGTAGATGGGAGAGAACATCTGAATTCAGGCTGTAACACAACAAAATGTGATGTAAGTCAAGGTGTCTGAATACTTTCTGAAGGCAGTGGATTTGCCAGCTACAGAACAGCTGAATGGTTATGAACACACCCTATTGTTTAAACAGGATGCTAGCCTTTGTTCACCTGTTGAAATCAAGTGGCCTACCTTATCTCAGAATAAGAACAAGTTGCCAATTCCTTATATAATTGTGTTATATGCTTATTGCACAGCTAGTATAACAGTCTGTGGCTAAAATGCTGCTAGCGGTACGTACAGTCATTACACACAGCCTAGAGTCACTACACACAGCCAACAGTCATTACACACAGCCAACAGTCATTACACACAGCCAACAGTCATTACACACAGCCAACAGTCATTAAACACAGCCAACAGTCATTACACACAGCCAACAGTCATTACACACAGCCAACAGTCATAACACACAGCCAACAGTCGTTACACACAGCCTACAGTCATTACACACAGCCAACAGTCATTACACACAGCCAACAGTCATTACACACAGCCAACAGTCATTACACACAGCCAACAGTCATTACACACAGCCAACAGTCATTACACACAGCCAACAGTCATTACACACAGCCAACAGTCATAACACACAGCCAACAGTCGTTACACACAGCCTACAGTCGTTACACACAGCATCTGCTCTCTTTTGAAGCTAGAATGTCTACTCTGCCAGGCTTGTACACTGATCTGTATTCCAACTATGGCTCCTTCAGTTCTTTTGAATGGTCTGGAGAAGGAGCGTGAGATAGTGGAGTCAGTACAATTATATCACTACACACACGTATCTGATTAAACCGGGATCAGACATGTCAAATGTATCTCTGCCTCCAAACCAAGTCATCATCACTTGCCAACTAGATTCTAGAATGCCAAGTAATCCAAGTAATTATTCCTTATCAATTAGGTACTCAGTAGAACGCTGAGTACCTATTCCACCTTCGCAACATAACCCACTCTGTCCCAGTCTCAAGCTTGACGACCAGTGTTGTGTAAAATCAGCAACTCCCCTGGGATAACCTAGTTCCAGATCTGTTTGTGCGGTCTTGCCAACTCCTATGGTCAGCAGAAACAGATCTGGGACCAGGATACTCCTGGGAAACAGTATCAAGGGGATTTTCTAACCTTAATAGAAAACTGACTGTTGTGTTTTATTCAACCCACTATCACAGCTTATTGTGAAATAGACAATAATTACTTCATTGTTTGTATTATTCACATTTCTTCATAATGCATTTCCTGTGTATTATACAATTTTCTTTCTTCATAACACATTTGTGTAGATTACACATATTCCAATGTGTTGTGGCTAACGTTAACTGGGTGGTCAGCTTTAGCTGGGCTAGGGGTTAAGATTAAGGAATATGCTAGCTAAGTAGTTAAAAAGTAGTAAGTTGCTAATTAGCTATAATGCTAAAGTTGATTCAAACATGCAACGTTTAAGTTGTGTTAAAGGTTTGGTTTTTCAATGTATATTTTGAGGTTGGACTTTTAGCACGTCCAACACGTTAGCTCGTAGGGCGCACCGATTGGCATCACCTCATTAGTCAGTATGTGTTACACCTGTGCTGGCCTAGGTGATATTTGGGGTCTCCCAAGTGGCACAGTCGTCTAAGACACTGCATCTCAGTGCTAGAGGCGTCACTACAGACAATCTGGTTCGAATTCAGAATGTATCACAACCGGCCGTGATTGGGAGTCCCAAAGGGCGGCTCAGAATTGTCCCAGCAATGTCCAAGTTTGGCCGGTGTAGGCCGTCATTGTAAAAAAGAATGTGTTCTTAACTGACTTGCCTAGTTAAATAAATATATAAAATATATTTTTTATTTATTTATTGAACATTTATTTAAGAGTGGTTGGCACAGTGCTCCAGTTGTCTTTATATATGTGGAGGTCAACACCTTCAGTTGTCTTGATAGATGTGGAGGGTAAACACCTTTAGTTGTCTTGATAGATGGAGGGTTAACACCTTTAGTTGTCTTGATAGATGTGGAGGGTTAACACCTTTAGTTGTCTTGATAGATGTGGAGGGTTAACACCTTTAGTTGTCTTGATAGATGTGGAGGGTAAACACCTTTAGTTGTCTTGATAGATGGAGGGTTAACACCTTTAGTTGTCTTGATAGATGTGGAGGGTTAACACCTTTAGTTGTCTTGATAGATGTGGAGGGTTAACACCTTTAGTTGTCTTGATAGATGTGGAGGGTTAACACCTTTAGTTGTCTTTATATATGTGGAGGTCAACACCTTCAGTTGTCTTGATAGATGTGGAGGGTAAACACCTTTAGTTGTCTTGATAGATGTGGAGGGTTAACACCTTTAGTTGTCTTGATAGATGTGGAGGGTTAACACCTTTAGTTGTCTTGATAGATGTGGAGGGTTAACACCTTTAGTTGTCTTGATAGATGTGGAGTGTAAACACCTTTAGTTGTCTTGATAGATGTGGAGGTTAAACACCTTTAGTTGTCTTGATAGATGTGGAGGTTAACACCTTTAGTTGTCTTGATAGATGTGGAGGTTAACACCTTTAGTTGTCTTGATAGATGTGGAGGGTTAACACCTTTAGTTGTCTTGATAGATGTGGAGGGTTAACACCTTTAGTTGTCTTGACAGATGTGGAGGTTAACACCTTTAGTTGTCTTTATATATGTGGAGGTCAACACCTTCAGTTGTCTTGATAGGTGTGGAGGGTAAACACCTTTAGTTGTCTTGATAGATGGAGGGTTAACACCTTTAGTTGTCTTGATAGATGTGGACGGTTAACACCTTTAGTTGTCTTGATAGATGTGGAGGGTTAACACCTTTAGTTGTCTTGATAGATGTGGAGGGTTAACACCTTTAGTTGTCTTGATAGATGTGGAGGTTAACACCTTTAGTTGTCCTGATAGATGTGGAGGTTAACACCTTTAGTTGTCTTGATAGATGTGGAGGGTTAACACCTTTAGTTGTCTTGATAGATGTGGAGGGTTAACACCTTTAGTTGTCTTGATAGATGGAGGGTTAACACCTTTAGTTGTCTTGATAGATGTGGAGGGTTAACACCTTTAGTTGTCTTGATAGATGTGGAGGGTTAACACCTTTAGTTGTCTTGATAGATGGAGGGTTAACACCTTTAGTTGTCTTGAAAGATGTGGAGGTTAACACCTTTAGTTGTCTTTATAGATGTGGAGGGTTAACACCTTTAGTTGTCTTGATAGATGTGGAGGTTAACACCTTTAGTTGTCTTGATAGATGTGGAGGGTTAACACCTTTAGTTGTCTTGATAGATGTGGAGGGTTAACACCTTCAGTTGTCTTGACAGATGTGGAGGTTAACACCTTTAGTTGTCTTGATAGATGTGGAGGGTTAACACCTTTAGTTGTCTTGATAGATGTGGAGGGTTAACACCTTTAGTTGTCTTGATAGATGGAGGGTTAACACCTTTAGTTGTCTTGATAGATGTGGAGGGTTAACACCTTTAGTTGTCTTGATAGATGTGGAGGGTTAACACCTTTAGTTGTCTTGATAGATGGAGGGTTAACACCTTTAGTTGTCTTGATAGATGTGGAGGTTAACACCTTTAGTTGTCTTTATAGATGTGGAGGGTTAACACCTTTAGTTGTCTTGATAGATGTGGAGGGTTAACACCTTTAGTTGTCTTGATAGATGTGGAGGGTTAACACCTTTAGTTGTCTTGATAGATGTGGAGGGTTAACACCTTTAGTTGTCTTGATAGATGTGGAGGGTTAACACCTTCAGTTGTCTTGACAGATGTGGAGGTTAACACCTTTAGTTGTCTTGATAGATGTGGAGGGTTAACACCTTTAGTTGTCTTGATAGATGTGGAGGGTTAACACCTTTAGTTGTCTTGATAGATGTGGAGGTTAACACCTTTAGTTGTCTTGATAGATGTGGAGGTTAACACCTTTAGTTGTCTTGATGATGTGGAGGGTTAACACCTTTAGTTTTCTTGATAGATGTGGAGGGTTAACACCTTTAGTTGTCTTGATAGATGGAGGGTTAACACCTTTAGTTGTCTTGATAGATGTGGAGGTTAACACCTTTAGTTGTCTTGATAGATGTGGAGGGTTAACACCTTTAGTTGTCTTGATAGATGTGGAGGGTTAACACCTTTAGTTGTCTTGATAGATGTGGAGGGTTAACACCTTTAGTTGTCTTGATAGATGGGGGGTTAACACCTTTAGTTGTCTTGATAGATGTGGAGGGTTAACACCTTTAGTTGTCTTGATAGATGTGGAGGGTTAACACGTTTAGTTGTCTTGATAGATGTGGAGGGTTTACACCTTTAGCTGTCTTGATAGATGTGGAGGGTTAACACCTTCAGTTGTCTTGATAGATGTGGAGGGTTAACACCTTTAGTTGTCTTGATAGATGTGGAGGTCAACACCTTTAGCTGTCTTGATAGATGTGGAGGGTAAACACCTTTAGTTGTCTTGATAGATGTGGAGGGTCAACACCTTTAGTTGTCTTGATAGATGTGGAGGGTAAACACCTTCAGTTGTCTTGATAGATGTGGAGGGTTAACACCTTCAGTTGTCTTGATAGATGTGGAGGGTTAACACCTTTAGTTGTCTTGATAGATGTGGAGGGTTAACACCTTTAGTTGTCTTGATAGATGTGGAGGTTAACACCTTCAGTTGTCTTGATAGATGGAGGGTTAACACCTTTAGTTGTCTTGATATATGTGGAGGTTAACACCTTTAGTTGTCTTGATAGATGTGGAGGGTTAACACCTTTAGTTGTCTTGATAGATGTGGAGGGTAAACACCTTCAGTTGTCTTGATAGATGTGGAGGGTTAACACCTTCAGTTGTCTTGATAGATGTGGAGGGTTAACACCTTCAGTTGTCTTGATAGATGTGGAGGGTTAACACCTTTAGTTGTCTTGATAGATGGAGGGTTAACACCTTCAGTTGTCTTGATAGATGTGGAGGGTTAACACCTTCAGTTGTCTCTCCCTATTTGATTTCTAAAAAAACATTCCTTTGTCTGACCGTCCCTGTGTTCGTTTTGCTCCAGTGTTTGGTTTGCTCCAGTGTTTGGTTTGCTCCAGTGTTTGGTTTGCTCCAGTGTTTGGTTTGCTCCAGTGTTTGGTTTGCTCCAGTGTTTGGTTTGCTCCAGTGTTTGGTTTGCTTCCTGTCTTTCCGTTTGGTTTGGGTTGTTCTTTGGTTCACCTCTTCTTTGACAGATGTGGTGGATCTCATAGTGGGTGTCTTTTAGGTCACAGTTGTTGTTTCTAGTCAACTTTCAGTGTCTTTCAGAACCCCTTCTAAAACCCCACCTGTTTCATTTTGGTTGTGGTCAGTGACTCTTTGTTAGTTCCCCCTTCTGTTTGAGCGAAATTTTTGGTATTCTTACTGGGGAACGTAACAGTTGCTAGACGGTCGCATTAGGGTTAGGTAACATGCTAGCTAAGTAGTTAAGTATTAAGTAGTTGTAAACTTGCTAATTAGCTAAAATTATAAAGTTGTTCATGACGTGATTCGAACACGCAACGTTTGGGATGCTAGACGGCCGCGTTATATGCCCACCCATCCTTCCTGACCAATCGTTTCTGTTTTAAGTAACCTACTGTCTTTATCTGTGAGCAAACTCACAGATAAAGACTGTGGTAGGTCTTCAAAGTTAAGTTAATAATTTATATCTCTAACATTGCATGCGTGCAGGTTAGACCCTCTAAAAATACCAATAAAAAATTCTATAAAAGTCTATTACATCATATAATACAACATCACAATAGTACTGAACTCACTTAAAAACATACATGCACAATTGTACTACTGTAAACCCTGGAAAACGCCAAGCAATACCTATGGCTAAAGTTCAATATTCTATATTTACTGTATGTTTCAGCACATTTTACAGGTGTAAATATACAGTGTGCCACCTTTAGTTGGTTTAACTATTAAGTTTGTGTTAATGACTGTGTGAGAACTAACAAGCGGTCAGCTAATAAAGGCACACACATTGATACCATAATGAGTCTTAAATGGCACCCTATTCCCTAGATAGTGCACTACGTTTGACCAGAGACCTACAGTACATCAGTGTACTATATAAGGAATAGGGTGCCTTTAGGGACGCATCCCACATCCCATGAATGAATGATGCAAAAGTTCAGTTCTACACTTTACCCTTAACCATAACCCTTTGATGTTTGCACATGTGATTGGGCTTAGGTGTAATCAGGGTAGTGGTGGATCTGTAGGGTCTGGATAGGTATAATCAGTGTAGTGGTGGATCTGTAGGGTCTGGATAGGTATAATCAGTGTAGTGGTGGATCTGTAGGGTCTGGATAGGTATAATCAGTGTAGTGGTGGATCTGTAGGGTCTGGATAGGTGTAATCAGGGTAGTGGTGGATCTGTAGGGTCTGGATAGGTATAATCAGGGTAGTGGTGGATCTGTAGGGTCTGGATAGGTATAATCAGTGTAGTGGTGGATCTGTAGGGTCTGGATAGGTATAATCAGTGTAGTGGTGGATCTGAAGGGTCTGGATAGGTATAATCAGTGTAGTGGTGGATCTGTAGGGTCTGGATAGGTATAATCAGTGTAGTGGTGGATCTGTAGGGTCTGGATAGGTATAATCAGTGTAGTGGTGGATCTGTAGGGTCTGGATAGGTATAATCAGTGTAGTGGTGGATCTGTAGGGTCTGGATAGGTATAATCAGTGTAGTGGTGGATCTGTAGGGTCTGGATAGGTATAATCAGTGTAGTGGTGGATCTGTAGGGTCTGGATAGGTATAATCAGTGTAGTGGTGGATCTGTAGGGTCTGGATAGGTATAATCAGTGTAGTGGTGGATCTGTAGGGTCTGGATAGGTATAATCAGTGTAGTGGTGGATCTGTAGGGTCTGGATAGGTATAATCAGTGTAGTGGTGGATCTGTAGGGTCTGGATAGGTATAATCAGTGTAGTGGTGGATCTGAAGGGTCTGGATAGGTATAATCAGTGTAGTGGTGGATCTGTAGGGTCTGGATAGGTATAATCAGTGTAGTGGTGGATCTGTAGGGTCTGGATAGGTATAATCAGTGTAGTGGTGGATCTGTAGGGTCTGGATAGGTATAATCAGTGTAGTGGTGGATCTGTAGGGTCTGGATAGGTATAATCAGTGTAGTGGTGGATCTGTAGGGTCTGGATAGGTATAATCAGTGTAGTGGTGGATCTGTAGGGTCTGGATAGGTATAATCAGTGTAGTGGTGGATCTGTAGGGTCTGGATAGGTATAATCAGTGTAGTGGTGGATCTGAAGGGTCTGGATAGGTATAATCAGTGTAGTGGTGGATCTGTAGGGTCTGGATAGGTATAATCAGTGTAGTGGTGGATCTGTAGGGTCTGGATAGGTATAATCAGTGTAGTGGTGGATCTGTAGGGTCTGGATAGGTATAATCAGTGTAGTGGTGGATCTGTAGGGTCTGGATAGGTATAATCAGTGTAGTGGTGGATCTGTAGGGTCTGGATAGGTATAATCAGTGTAGTGGTGGATCTGAAGGGTCTGGATAGGTATAATCAGTGTAGTGGTGGATCTGTAGGGTCTGGACAGATACTACTGTGTCCCAACAGGTTTCACCTCCTCAGTGGGGGTACAGATACTACTGTGTCCCAACAGGTGCCACCTCACGTTTATCCCATAGGGCAGGGACCCCCTTTTGTGACAGCAAATTCGTCAGAACACAACTATTTTTATTTTTATTTGATTTAACCTTTATTTACCTAGGCTAGGCAGTCATGAACAAATTCTTATTTACAATGACGGCCTACACTGGCCAAACTTGGACGACACTGGGCCAATTGTGTGCCACCCTATGGGACTCCCAATCACGGCCGGTTGTGATACAGTCTGGATTTGAACCAGGTTGTCTCTAGTGATGCCTCTAGCACTGAGATGCAGTGTCATAGACCACTGCGCCACATGTACAAGTTTTAAGTCTGTTTCATAATGTTACAGTACAACCATGACAGCATTTCCTCTATACACACATTCCTCTATACACACAGTCACACACAGTGGATGGTTCCCTGGGTAATTATCCAGGCCTGTGCTTCATTCTGTACATCATTCAACACAGATTAAATAATTCATTCAGCGCTGCAGCTGCTACCAAGTTAATGAAGGCTTCTGTTTTAATTGATGAGAAAGATAATAAATCAGATAAAAGAGTGTAAGTCCCAAATGGCACCCTATTCCCTATATGGAGCACTACTTTTGACCAGAACCCATGCACCCTATTCCCTATATGGAGCACTACTTTTGACCAGAACCCATGCACCCTATTCCCTATATGGAGCACTACTTTTGACCAGAACCCATGCACCGTATTCCCTAGTAGTACATGCTCTTCCATTTTAAAGAGGCCAGACTTGGAAGGGCTCATCCATCTTGTCTGTGTCTGTGTCCCAAACGGCCCTTTATTCCCTATGGGCCTTGGTCTAAAGTAGTGCACTATATAGGTAAGAGGGTGCCATTTGGGACACAGACACCGTCAGTTTGATGGTCAATCTTTTGGAAGTCATCACAGAACTATGCACCTAGAGAGTACGTAGTCTCTTATCTAAGGAATGTGCTTGTTGAGTTTGTAACCAAAAGAGAAACAATTCTTGCTGTGACCTTTATATAGAATGTGGTTCCTAAGCATTTTGTGTCATTGGAGACACAGGCCAGCACAAAGGATATTTGGTGCACTCTGCTCATAGAAGCAGGTTGATGGATTACCTTATATGTAACAGTCATTCAGTATATAAACTACAGGAAAATGTAATTTGTGGTTCCTCTGACAAGCTACACTCACCTAGTGGTTTGTTTGAGGAAACCGGATCCGTCTAATAATAAAAGTTTGTGTCAACGTTCCTCCTCACATCTTAAATCCTTCAATACCACAGAAATCATAATTACAGGTAGATTATAGAATCTTATGTAAGTGGTAGATTATATAATTTTATGTAAATGGTAGATTATAGAGTTTTATGTAAATGGTAGATTATAGAATTTTATGTAAATGGTAGATTATAGAATTTTATGTAAATGGTAGATTATAGAATTTTATGTAAATGGTAGATTATAGAATTTTATGTAAATGGTGGATTATAGAATTTTATGTAAATGGTGGATTATAGAATTTTATGTAAATGGTAGATTATAGAATCTTATGTAAATGGTAGATTATAGAATTTTATGTAAATGGTAGATTATAGAATTTTATGTAAATGGTAGATTATAGAATTTTATGTAAATGGTAGATTATAGAATTTTATGTAAATAGTAGATTATAGAATCTTATGTAAATGGTAGATTATAGAATTTTATGTAAATGGTAGATTATAGAATTTTATGTAAATGGTAGATTATAGAATTTTATGTAAGTGGTAGATTATAGAATCTTATGTAAATGGTAGATTATAGAATCTTATGTAAATGGTAGATTATATAATGCCAGTGGTAGATTATATAATTTGATGTAAGTGGTAGGTTATATAATTTGATGTAAGTGGTAAATTATAGAACCTTATCTTAAGTGGTAGATTATATAATTTTATGTAAATGGAAGATTATATAATTTTATGTAAATGGTAGATTATAGAATTTTATGTAAATGTAGATTATAGAATTTTATGTAAATGGTAGATTATAGAATTTTATGTAAATGGTAGATTATATAATCTTATATAAATGGTAGATTATATAATTTTATGTAAATGGTAGATTATATAATCTTATGTAAATGTAGATTATAGAATTTTATGTAAATGGTAGATTATAGAATCTTATGTAAATGTAGATTATAGAATTTTATGTAAGTGGTAGATTATAGAATTTGATGTAAATGGTAGATTATATAATTTTATGTAAGTGGTAGATTATATAATGTTATGTAAATGGTAGATTATATAATTTTATGTAAATGGTAGATTATATAATGTCAGTGGTAGATTATAGAATCTTATGTAAGTGGTAGGTTATATAATTTGATGTAAGTGGGAAATTATAGAACCTTATCTTAAGTGGTAAGCTATTTGTATTTGTATGTATTATGGATCCCCATTAGTTCCTGCCAAGGCAGCAGCTACTCTTCCTGGGGTTTATTATGGATCCCCATTAGTTCCTGCCAAGGCAGCAGCTACTCTTCCTGGGGTTTATTAAGGATCTCCATTAGTTCCTGCCAAGGCAGCAGCTACTCTTCCTGGGGTTTATTAAGGATCTCCATTAGTTCCTGCCAAGGCAGCAGCTACTCTTCCTGGGGTTTATTATGGATCCCCATTAGTTCCTGCCAAGGCAGCAGCTACTCTTCCTGGGGTTTATTAAGGATCTCCATTAGTTCCTGCCAAGGCAGCAGCTACTCTTCCTGGGGTTTATTATGGATCCCCATTAGTTCCTGTCAAGGCAGCAGCTACTCTTCCTGGGGTTTATTAAGGATCTCCATTAGTTCCTGCCAAGGCAGCAGCTACTCTTCCTGGGGTTTATTATGGATCCCCATTAGTTCCTGCCAAGGCAGCAGCTACTCTTCCTGGGGTTTATTATGGATCCCCATTAGTTCCTGCCAAGGCAGCAGCTACTCTTCCTGGGGTTTATTATGGATCCCCATTAGTTCCTGCCAAGGCAGCAGCTACTCTTCCTGGGGTTTATTAAGGATCTCCATTAGTTCCTGCCAAGGCAGCAGCTACTCTTCCTGGGGTTTATTAAGGATCTCCATTAGTTCCTGCCAAGGCAGCAGCTACTCTTCCTGGGGTTTATTATGGATCCCCATTAGTTCCTGCCAAGGCAGCAGCTACTCTTCCTGGGGTTTATTAAGGATCTCCATTAGTTCCTGCCAAGGCAGCAGCTACTCTTCCTGGGGTTTATTATGGATCCCCATTAGTTCCTGTCAAGGCAGCAGCTACTCTTCCTGGGGTTTATTAAGGATCTCCATTAGTTCCTGCCAAGGCAGCAGCTACTCTTCCTGGGGTTTATTATGGATCCCCATTAGTTCCTGCCAAGGCAGCAGCTACTCTTCCTGGGGTTTATTATGGATCCCCATTAGTTCCTGCCAAGGCAGCAGCTACTCTTCCTGGGGTTTATTATGGATCCCCATTAGTTCCTGCCAAGGCAGCAGCTACTCTTCCTGGGGTTTATTAAGGATCTCCATTAGTTCCTGCCAAGGCAGCAGCTACTCTTCCTGGGGTTTATTAAGGATCTCCATTAGTTCCTGCCAAGGCAGCAGCTACTCTTCCTGGGGTTTATTATGGATCCCCATTAGTTCCTGCCAAGGCAGCAGCTACTCTTCCTGGGGTTTATTAAGGATCTCCATTAGTTCCTGCCAAGGCAGCAGCTACTCTTCCTGGGGTTTATTATGGATCCCCATTAGTTCCTGTCAAGGCAGCAGCTACTCTTCCTGGGGTTTATTAAGGATCTCCATTAGTTCCTGCCAAGGCAGCAGCTACTCTTCCTGGGGTTTATTATGGATCCCCATTAGTTCCTGCCAAGGCAGCAGCTACTCTTCCTGGGGTTTATTATGGATCCCCATTAGTTCCTGCCAAGGCAGCAGCTACTCTTCCTGGGGTTTATTATGGATCCCCATTAGTTCCTGCCAAGGCAGCAGCTACTCTTCCTGGGGTTTATTATGGATCCCCATTAGTTCCTGCCAAGGCAGCAGCTACTCTTCCTGGGGTTTATTAAGGATCTCCATTAGTTCCTGCCAAGGCATCAGTTACTCTTCCTGGCCTCCAGCAACATTAAGGCAGTTAAATACAATACAAAAAATTACATTTCGTAACACTTTTCACAGCACATTTAGTGTGTTCCCTGAGCCAATTGTAATTTTCCGAGGTCCCTCTTTGTGGCTCCTGTCCACACGACTGAACAGTAGTCCAGGTGTGACAACTAGGACCTGTAGGACCTGCCTCGTTGATAGTGCTGTTAAGAAATCAGGGCAGTGCTTTATTATGGACGGACTTCTCCACATCTTAGCTACTGTTGTATCAATATGTTTTAACCATGACAGTTTATAATCCAGGGTTACTCCAAGAAGTTTAGTCACCTCAATTTGCTCAATTTCCACATTATTTATTACAAGATGTAGTTGAGGTTTAGGATTTAGTGAACTATTTGTCCTAAATTCAATGCTTTTAGTTTTTTATATATTCTAAGACTAACGTATTCCTTGCCACTCATTCTGAAATGTTAAGAGTTGCAGTGATTTAATTCGCTGTAGTAGCTGATGTGTATAGTGTTGAGTCATCCGCATTCATAGACACACTGGCTTTACTCAGTGGCATGTCGTTAGTAAAGATTGAAAAAAGTAAGGGGCCTAAACAGCTGCCCTGGAGAATTCCTGATTCTACCTGGATTGTGTTGGAGAGGCTTCCATTATAGAACGCCCTCTGTGTTTTGTTAGACAGGTAACTCTTTATCCACAATACACGCTGTCTGGCAGCTTTCATGGCTGGGATAATGAGCCTGTTATAGAGGACGTAAGCAATGTCCCCACGCTGTCTGGCAGCTTTCATGGCTGGGATAATGAGCCTGTTATAGAGGACGTAAGCAATGTCCCCACTTTCATGGCTGGGATAAGTTCTTTCCTCTTCTGGCGCACGGCTTCAGGATAGTCCTCGTTGAGGAAGATATACGTTCCTCTCAAGTTCTTGGCTCTTTCCAGAACAGCCACCTTGTCCTTGAACTCAGGAACTTGACCAGTCTCGGCCTGGGCCTGTCACCTGGAGTGGTGGTGGGTTTTCCAGTTCTGTGGGTGAACTCGACCTCAATCTTCCTGTGGTCCATCTTCAGTTTCTCAGAGATAATTTCCCTCAGACAGTGTCCAGGTCTCATGTGGAGGTGTGCCAAGCTTGTAGCGTCATACCCAAGAAGACTCGAGGCTGTAATCGCTGACAAAGGTGCTTCAACAAAGTACTGAGTAAAGGGTCTGAATACTTATATAAATGTGATATTTCAGTTATATATTTTTTTATAAATTTGCAACAACAAAAAAAAGTTTTGCTTTGTCATTTAGGGGTATTGTGTGTAGATTGATGAGGGGAGAAAAACTATTTAATACATTTTAGAATAAGGCTGTAACATAACAAAATATGGAAAAAGTCAAAGGGTCTGAATACTTTCCGAATGCCCTGTAGGTTATAGAATCTTATAAACTGGGTGGTTTGAACACTGAATGCTGATTGGCTGACAGCCGTTGTATATCAGACCGTATACCACGGGTATGACAAACCATTTATTTTTACTGCTCTAATTACGTTGCTAACCAGTTTATAATAGCAATATATTTGTGGTATATTGCCAATATACTACGGCTAAGGGCTGTATCCAGGCACTCTGCGCTGCGTCGTGCCTATGAACAGCCCTTAGCCGTGGTATATTGGCCATATCCGTGGTATGTTGACTGTACGTTTGTTTATTTCCCATGTGTAACTCTGTGTTGTTGTTTTTTTGTCGCACTGCCTTGCTTTGTCTTGGCCAGGTCGCAGTTGCAAATGAGAACTAGTTCTCAACTGGCCTACCTGGTTAAATAAAGGTGAAATAAAATAAATAAATAAATATACAACACCTCCTCGTACATAATTGCTTAATTATGTAAGTGGTAGGAAATAGAAGAGAGGAATTTATACAGCTCGTAAAACCTCTAGGTATTAACAAAGAACTGGTCCTGTACAACTCCTTAAGAGAATAGTGAAGGCTTTTCATATGCCTACAATAGATGACCAGATACTCCATAGACAAGACTGATACTGTTTGAGTGGCTCATGTCAAGTGGACACTACTAGTGATTTAGTGCTCACCAGGAAAAAACACGGAATGGGGCTACATCCCAAATGGCACCCTATTCCATACATAGTGCACTACATTTGACTAGAGCCCTAAAGTAGTGCACTATTTAAGTAATAGGGTGCAATTTGGGACACAGCCAAGATGCGAGCAGTTCAGTTCTGACCTATTTCAAATGGAGTGGAAAAAAGAGTGGCTAGCTTTAGAGTTGACTGATTTTAAACCACAAACACACACGTTTACCACACAGACGCCCTCCCCTGCTTTCCAGCCCCAACCCTCCACACCTTTCTCACACACACACACTACTCACCCATTTCCTGTCGTGTACTGCAGACCCCGAGGCCATACTGCTGGGTTCTGTCTGCCACAGTCTTCAGGAAATCAGTGTCATTCTCAGCGAAACCCAGGTAGTTATAGGAACCCATGTTGATGACATTGTCTATGGTCTTCCCTGTTAAACTGAAAACACACAGACAGACAAACAGACGTTAAACCCATGTTGACGTAAACATGTACTAATAATTTTCTAACCTGTTTGTATCGATTTGTATGTTACAGACATGTGAACAATTTGTTTTGTTGCACATGTATGTTTGAGAGACAAGAACAGACAAATGCACACATACACACATCCAAATAACCTTATTGAATGACAGTAATAGTGGGAACCAACCTACAACATAATACTATACGTTATTGTTCACCACTGATTAGTGGGAACCAACCTACAACATAATACTATACGTTATTGTTCACCACTGATTAGTGGGAACCAACCTACAACATAATACTATACGTTATTGTTCACCACTGATTAGTGGGAACCAACCTACAACATAATACTATACGTTATTGTTCACCACTGATTAGTGGGAACCAACCTACAACATAATACTATACGCTATTGTTCACCACTGATTAGTGGGAACCAACCTACAACATAATACTATACGTTATTGTTCACCACTGATTAGTGGGAACCAACCTACAACATAATACTATACGTTATTGTTCACCACTGATTAGTGGGAACCAACCTACAACATAATACTATACGTTATTGTTCACCACTGATTAGTGGGAACCAACCTACAACATAATACTATACGTTATTGTTCACCACTGATTAGTGGGAACCAACCTACAACATAATACTATACGTTATTGTTCACCACTGATTAGTGGGAACCAACCTACAACATAATACTATACGTTATTGTTCACCACTGATTAGTGGGAACCAACCTACAACATAATACTATACGTTATTGTTCACCACTGATTAGTGGGAACCAACCTACAACATAATACTATACGTTATTGTTCACCACTGATTAGTGGGAACCAACCTACAACATAATACTATACGTTATTGTTCACCACTGATTAGTGGGAACCAACCTACAACATAATACTATACGTTATTGTTCACCACTGATTAGTGGGAATCAACCTACAACATAATACTATACGTTATTGTTCACCACTGATTAGTGGGAACCAACCTACAACATAATACTATACGTTATTGTTCACCACTGATTAGTGGGAACCAACCTACAACATAATACTATACGTTATTGTTCACCACTGATTAGTGGGAATCAACCTACAACATAATACTATACGTTATTGTTCACCACTGATTAGTGGGAACCAACCTACAACATAATACTATACGTTATTGTTCACCACTGATTAGTGGGAACCAACCTACAACATAATACTATACGTTATTGTTCACCACTGATTAGTGGGAATCAACCTACAACATAATACTATACGTTATTGTTCACCACTGATTAGTGGGAACCAACCTACAACATAATACTATACGTTATTGTTCACCACTGATTAGTGGGAATCAACCTACAACATAATATTATAAGCTATTATTCACCAGAGTCTACCAGTACACAATACAGTAAACATATAAATAAAACATGTTTATTCAATTTGCTCTTAGCCTTAGCACCTAGGCCCATATTCACAGTGTCTCAGAGCAGGATTACTTATCTAGGACCAGGTCCTCAGTGTCGATGTAATCTGATTCATTGATATCTACAAGGAAAAACTGATTCTAGATCAGCACTCCTCTTTGTGAATCTGGGCCCTTATAAAGATTATCATCCATGGCCACTTGGGTAGTGTAAATGTCATTACCTGAATGTCCAGTTGAAATCTGGGGACACCCTCTCCATGACATCAAACACAGGGCCAGGCAGACTGCAGATAGGTCTGTTCCAGCTGTCCCTTACTCTCATGTACAGGTTACGGGTGTAGAAGTTCTCAAAGTCTTGATACAGAGGTACAAAACCCTGACAACAACAAACAGCTTTATTATCACAGCACAGCATGAGTGGTAAGTATGTTGAATACTTAGAGTGATGGTGCAGTGAACTACTCTTAATGAGTGGTAAGTATGTTGAATACTCTTAATGGGGTATAGTGATCACACCCCTAAAATACAATATCATGACTATAAGTGGTTGATCACTAAGAGGAGTGTACTGGATATGGTGTTGTTGTCGAAAATGTTCTTTGAACAGCTTCTGATCTAACAGCTATGTTCAAAGAGCTCCCTTAGGACCAAGGCACAGCAGAGCAGAGTAGAACAAAACAGAGCAGAGCAGAACAAAACAAAACAAAACAGAACAGAACAAAACAAAACAGAGCAGAACAGAGTAGAACAGAACAGAACAGAGTAGAACAGAACAGAGCAGAACAGAGTAGAACAGAACAGAACAGAGTAGAACAGAACAGAACAGAGTAGAACAGAACAAAACAAAACAGAACAGAACAGAACAGAGTAGAACAGAACAGAACAAAACAGAACAGAGCAGAACAGAGTAGAACAGAACAGAACAGAGTAGAACAGAGTAGAACAGAACAGAGTAGAACAGAACAGAACTGAGTAGAACAGAACATAACAAAACAGAGTAGAACAGAACAGAACAGAGTAGAACAGAACAGAGTAGAACAGAACAGAACAGAGTAGAACAGAACAGAGCAGAACAGAGTAGAACAGAACAGAGTAGAACAGAACAGAACAGAGTAGAACAGAACAGAACTGAGTAGAACAGAACATAACAAAACAGAGTAGAACAGAACAGAACAGAACAGAGTAGAACAGAACAGAACAGAGTAGAACAGAACAGAACAGAACAGAGTAGAACAGAACAGAGCAGAACAGAGTAGAACAGAACAGAGCAGAACAGAACAGAGTAGAACAGAACAGAACAGAGTAGAACAATCAGTGTATTCAACTAAAGTAGGCTAAACACCTAGCCTGGTCCCAGGTCTGTTTGTACGGTCTTGTCAACTCCTAAAGTCAGTACACCTAGCCTGGTCCCAGGTCTGTTTGTGTGGTCTTGTCAACTCCTAAAGTCAGTACACCTAGCCTGGTCCCAGGTCTGTTTGTGTGGTCTTGTCAACTCCTAAAGTCAGTACACCTAGCCTGGTCCCAGGTCTGTTTGTGTGGTCTTGTCAACTCCTAAAGTCAGTACACCTAGCCTGGTCCCAGGTCTGTTTGTACGGTCTTGTCAACTCCTAAAGTCAGTACACCTAGCCTGGTCCCAGGTCTGTTTGTGTGGTCTTGTCAACTCCTAAAGTCAGTACACCTAGCCTGGTCCCAGGTCTGTTTGTGTGGTCTTGTCAACTCCTAAAGTCAGTACACCTAGCCTGGTCCCAGGTCTGTTTGTGCGGTCTTGTCTGGGATCAGGCTATAATAATAATAATTGGGGCGGCAGGTAGCCCAGTGGTTAGAGTGTTGGGCCTGTAACCGAAAGGTTGCTGGATCGAATCCCTGAGCTGACAAGGTAAAAATCTGTCGTTCTGCCCCTGAACAAGGCAGTTAACCCACTGTTCCTAGGCCGTCATTGAAAATAAGAATTTGTTCTTAACTGACTTGCCTAGTTAAATAAAAGATTTATTAAGAAAGAAAACACTATCCTTTCAGTCATTTAAAGGAATGCTTATTCTCCATGACTAACCCCACCCCCCAAAACAAGAGCAACTACGCAATGGAAAATGAATGAATGCACTCACTACTGTAAGTAGTGTCTGCTAAATATGACCAGTTTCAAGAAGCTAAGTGAATGTTGTATTCTTAGCTTTTTTTTTTTAAACTAAAATGCGTTTTTTCGTATAAATGCCTTCTGGACCATGTGAACTTCCATGTGCCTTAATAACAAACTTGTATGTCATCTGTAAATACAAATTAAATTGTTGGATTACTAGTTGGTTTAGCCACAGAAAAATTCAGGAACCTTCCCGCTAGCCATGACTGTCTGAGCTAATGGATGGGCTGGACATGTCGAGATATTACTTCGGATTGGTCTGACATGTAGCATACTTCTGTCTATAACATGATCTGCTCAGTATGTGTGGATAATCCTTTCTACCAAGTCTTTTTATAAAGATATCATGAAGAATTTAAAACGTTTTACTACTGCTCTAAACATCGCTGCCCTGACAAAGATCAGTGGGGAAAAGTTGTGATGGACTACTTCCTGGAAGACGATCGAGGAAATCCCTGATTTCGGTAAAACATTTTCATTGATCGAGACATGAGTCTTCTGATGACAGTGGTGGGAAAAAAACAGTGTTGTTGTCTAATGTCCACTGCTTGTGTTTATTGGCCCAAGCAAGTCTCTTCTTCTTATTGGTGTCCTTTAGTAGTGGTTTATTTGCAGCAATTCGACCATGAAGGCCTGATTCACGAAATTTCATAGTTAATGTCTTCTGTATTATTTTACAATGTAGAAAATAGTAAAAAAATGTTATTGAATGAGTAGGTGTCCAAACCTTTCTATTTTATATGTACAGTATGTACAGTATATGTGTATGTATATATATATTTACAACAATATATGGGGATTGGAAATTATGCAGACAATTACATTGATGGAAGCTACAATCTATCTGCAATATTAAAGCTGATCTACCCCTAAAAAATATATAAAATATATCAAGTTAAAGTGTACCGTGAGTTAGCTAGCATTAGCTGACTTGATCACTAGCTAATGTTACGTGTATGATCTGTGTATTAATATTATTTGTCTCTCAGGAAGCCATTTGCATTGCTAGTTATAGACTACTGTTAGCTAGCTGGTTAACATTGAACCTAGTTGGTTAGCTTGAGCTACCAGCAGAGTCTTGAATGGTAGTAAAGCCGCGTTCAAAAGAAAGAGAAAAGAAAGAGACCAGAGTTCCTGAGTTGGAATTATGAGTTCAATTATGAGGACGACTGTTCAAATCCATTTTTCCCCAGTCTGAGCTCTTTTTTCCTCCCTGAGTTCCCAATTTTTTTATCGCACTGAAGTCGGAAGTCTGAAATGTCAGAGTTCCCAGTTGTTTTGCACGCAGCATTAGTATTGGGATAATGTGTAATTGTTTAGCTAGCTAGCTACATGTCTAAACAAAAGACTCCACTATGCAAGAAACCATTTCACTGTACTGTTAACACCTTCCGTATCCTGAGCATGTGAAAATAAACTTTCATTTTATTTGATATAGTGTGTGTTTACCAGAGACAGTAATGTGAAGAATATGACCTGCACCAAAGTCAGATTAGGATATAGGCCAAGGACTAGATAAAGTGTATTTTTACTATTACTTTTTGCAAATACTTTTAGTCTTGAAATCTTTGGTTGTTTATTACACTGTGAATCCTTAAAGAGATAGGCGGGGCTAATACATTATCTGATTAAACTGCTTTAGAATGGGGCACAAGACAGGGATGTCCACTCTCCCCTCCTGTTTTCTCTGGCAATAGAACCACTTGCAGAAAGAATTAGACAGAATCCAGATGTAACAGGTATAAATATCGGTAAATATAAATACAAACTAAACTTATTTGTAGATGATGTCACGATATACCTGAACAATATTGAAAACGCAATGCCCCCTTAGCTAAAAAAAAAATCTCACGTTATAAAATTAACGTGGAAAAAATGAAAATGGCTATACAAATAATTAAAATAACTTGGTGGACCATAAACATTATTAAATACTTAGGATGCTTAATAAGTGACAAACAGCAAATATATAACTTTATTCCATTACTCAACAATATGAAAGCAGATATAATTAAATTGAATAATATTCTCATAAATCTTAAAGGTATTGCCATGAATTTCACGAGCTATCGAAGCCAGCGTCACGTAAATACTGATTACATTTCTTTGTCCTAACGAGCGATTGTTAAAATACATATGTAGTCAGATTTATGTGTCATTAGGTTCCCATGTCCGATAGAAGCTAAATTCTGTCTTCCTTCCTTCCCCCTTCCCTCTCTGAATCTATTGTGTTATAACCAAACTGTTATTCAGTCCACTAGGGACGATATCATCCTGTTTAATGTTAGTATTGTATTTGTATATTCTGTAATTATTTAATTAGCTAGTAAATAAACAATTGAGCCAATTTGTGTATGGATGATTCATAAGTAAAACTGGGTTCGTGCAAACTAGGATTTTATGACTTCCAGAATGAGACTGATCGAGATAAGGTAAGAATTAATTACTAAGCGACTGTTATCAAAAGAGATATAATATCCTTAGAGTTATATTCTGGAATTGGTAACTCTGTAAACGACAGATTCCAGTGGTGCCCCAAGTTATTAATCATTTCATGATTTAATTAAATCACGTAATCAATTAAACATTGGATAACCGATTCGATATATAACAGTCTTCAAATTGAATAAGTCAAAGTCACGACAGAGTCCACCTGTGGTAAATTCAATTGATTGGACATGATTTGGAAAGGCACACATCATTCTTAAATGGAAGAAGTTTGGAACCACCAAGACTCTTCCTGCAGGTATAAACAGGGCTTGAGACAGTAGGATCTGAGGAGTTGAAGGCATTACTCTACTGAAACAAGCCTCTCTACAAGACATCTTTCTTGGCAAGAGCTCTCAAACTATGGAAATGGTATACCAACTTGTTGTTGATGACTATATGCTGTTATCACATTTTCTGTATGTTTCTGCATAGGTACTAAGACGTTCAACCAAAACCGATTCATTATTGATGTTACTTGATTTACTCAAGATGTCCTGATCTGATAGTATTACAACCAATACAATAAAGACAAAGAATTCATGTGGTTTCCTGATGTCATTACACAACACTACAGTTGATCCAGAGCATCATCAACCTGGATGAAGCCTCTGTAGTGTACTGACCATCAGGATGTAGATATGACCACAGCCTCAGGCTACAGGTATTATCTACGTCCCAAATGCCACCCTACTCCCTATATAGTAAACTACTTTTGACCAAAGCTTTATGGGTATTGCACTATATAGGGTACAGGGTGGCATTTAGAACGCACGTATAGTCCGTCATGTGGTTGTGAGTAGGTATGGAAACAGTCCATCCATGGTGCGTGTGTGTTTGTTTGTACGTATGTGCAACATTTTTACATGGAATGACTGTGATATGTGTCTATTTTAAATACCTTAGTTGAATGCACTGACTATATGTCTCTCCAGGGTCTGCTAAATGTAAATGCACGGTGCATGTGTATCTGTGTGTATATGCATATCTCTACCTTCTGCTCCTCTCTCTCCCTGGCGATGTGACATTTCTCCAGGCCCACTGCTCTGAGGAAGTCCCTGAAGTATCCAAACAGTGTGACGATGCCGAACCCCAGGTATGTCATCACAGCGACGTACATGGGAGCCTGCTCAAAGGACTCTGGTCTCTGAAACCTCTGCCTACTGGAGGGGGGCCTAGAACCATGTGCTGAGCTGTTTTTCTAGAAAAAGAAAAACATCAACAGTCAGGGTGACTACACACAAAACAACAACAGTCAGGGTGACTACACACAAAACAACAACAGTCAGGGTGACTACACACAAAACAACAACAGTCAGGGTGACTACACACAAAACAACAACAGTCAGGGTGGCTACACACAAAACAACAACAGTCAGGGTGACTACACACAAAACAACAACAGTCAGGGTGACTACACACAAAACAACAACAGTCAGGGTCACTACACACAAAACAACAACAGTCAGGGTGACTACACACAAAACAACAACAGTCAGGGTGACTACACACAAAACAACAACAGTCAGGGTGACTACACACAAAACAACATCAGTCAGGGTGACTACACACAAAACAACAACAGTCAGGGTGACTACACACAAAACAACAACAGTCAGGGTGACTACACACAAAACAACAACAGTCAGGGTGACTACACACAAAACAACATCAGTCAGGGTGACTACACACAAAACAACATCAGTCAGGGTGACTACACACAAAACAACATCAGTCAGGGTGACTACACAAAAAACAACAACAGTCAGGGTGACTACACACAAAACAACAACAGTCAGGGCCTTGGTCAGGGAGGTGGCCAAGAGCTCCAGAGTTCCTCTGTGGAGATGGGAGAACCTTCCAGAAGGACAACCATCTCTGCAGCACTCCACCAATCAGGCCTTTATGGTAGAGTGGCCAGACGTAAGCCATTCCTCACTAAAAGACACATGACAGCCCGCTTGGAGAAAGGCATCTAAAGACTCTCAGACCATGAGATACAAGATTCTATGGTCTGATAAAACCAAGATTGAACTCTTTGGCCTGAAAGCCAAGCGTCACATCTGGAGGAAACCAGACACCACTCATCACCTGGCCAATACCATCCCTACGGTGAAGCATGGTGGTAGACTTTAAAATACATCCACAGGTACACCTCCAATTGACTCAAATGATGTCAATTAGCCTATCAAACCCTTCTAAAGCCATGACATCATTCTCTGGAATTTCCCAAGCTGTGGCGGGTGTGGGCTCACTACAGTGGAGTAGGCTGATTGGTGGTGCTCATCCTTCTCACTCAGAAGTTGTGTAGAGCAAACTAAGGCGACAACCTGCCTTAGTTTTCCAGTTAATTTCAATGTTTAAAATCTTATTGTAAGAACAGTTTTACAGCCTCAAAAGGCTGTAAAAACGAGTAATGTTTGACTAACCACAACAGTCAACTACCTTGCTGTTTAGCTTGCTAGCACATTCACTAATTTGTTTGTAAACGATTAAGAATCTAGTTAGTTAGCTACCACATGTTCTTGTAAAACTGTCAACACAGGGCCGGCCCGCACATTAGGCAAGATTCGCGATCGCCTAGGGCGGCACTTGAATTTGGGGCGGCATTTTGACAATTGGCTGCCGCCCTCCTGAGCCCCTGATCAGCTACTACACCGCCGGCGGCACTCCAGCTGCCAGCTCATAGTTGCTGCAGTTCCCGCCCCCAGCGCCATATTTTTGTGTTGCCTAGGTCTGCAGAACGTCCAGGGCCGCCCCTGTAACACAACAGTAGCTAGCAAGCAAGCAAAGGACAAGATATGCCAAATAAAAGGGATTAGACTGTTCAGATGGGCAGGAATCAGATTTGTAGATTTCATACCACCTACAAAAGATGTTCGAAATGTGGCTTGAAATATCAGATTCCATGTGCTTCTTATCTGTTCCGACTGCAGGCAAACAGTGAGGTGAGGTGAGGTGAGCCAGGCCATAATGTAGCTGGATAACTATACCTGGCCATAATGTAGCTGGATAACTATACCTGGCCATAATGTATGTAGCTGGATAACTATACCTGGCCATAATGTATGTAGCTGGATAACTATACCTGGCCATAATGTATGTAGCTGGATAACTATACCTGGCCATAATGTATGTAGCTGGATAACTATACCTGGCCATAATGTATGTAGCTGGATAACTATACCTGGCCATAATGTATGTAGCTGGATAACTATACCTGGCCATAATGTATGTAGCTGGATAACTGTACCTGCCTTCTGAGATACTACAGGCAGCGCTACGGATCATGTAGCCTCTGTCAACATATAACAGGTGACAGCCACTAACTCGGCACCAGAGCCTAACAGACTACACTATTACACCTAATGTTAGGCGGATGGGCTGCCGTGATGTTAGGCTTTTTATCGCTATTTTGTTTTTACTGCTACTAAAAGTTGGGTTGCTCAAGATGTCTCACAATGGAAACTGCCTAATGACATCTACTCGCCAATAATTCTACATAACGTTACCTGTGACTTATTGTGGTATCCATTTTTCTTACAAATATCGCTTTTGAAGTTATTCCCGTCCAGTTGTATCTTGAGGTTTGCGTTGGTCTCAGGGGCTGCAGTTCCAGCCATACCTAGTCAGGATTAGATATGGTATAACCGGAGTAAGTCGACGGTGAGTGAGTGGCAGCCCAGGTATGAAAACCGGTTTAGTTGGGTCATTATGACAAAGGTGACTTCATTATAATAAGGAGTAGTGCAGGTCGCTCTGGTCCATGACGTTACGTGCGGGTTGTTAGCTCTGCATCACCAAGCAGGACGTAACGCCCCGGACCAGAGGTAGGAAACCCTCATATTATTTATATACACATAACTAGGAATCTAGGTTGTGGTATAGATCTGGATATAGCTGGTAAAACAATGCGTTATATTATTTATATACACATAACTAGGAATCTAGGTTGTGGTATAGATCTGGATATAGCTGGTAAAACAATGCGTTATATTATTTATATACACATAACTAGGAATCTAGGTTGTGGTATAGATCTGGATATAGCTGGTAAAACAATGCGTTATATTATTTATATACACATAACTAGGAATCTAGGTTGTGGTATAGATCTGGATATAGCTGGTAAAACAATGCGTTATATTATTTATATACACATAACTAGGAATCTAGGTTGTGGTATAGATCTGGATATAGCTGGTAAAACAATGCGTTATATTATTTATATACACATAACTAGGAATCTAGGTTGTGGTATAGATCTGGATATAGCTGGTAAAACAATGCGTTATATTATTTATATACACATAACTAGGAATCTAGGTTGTGGTATAGATCTGGATATAGCTGGTAAAACAATGCGTTATATTATTTATATACACATAACTAGGAATCTAGGTTGTGGTATAGATCTGGATATAGCTGGTAAAACAATGCGTTATATTATTTATATACACATAACTAGGAATCTAGGTTGTGGTATAGATCTGGATATAGCTGGTAAAACAATGCGTTATATTATTTATATACACATAACTAGGAATCTAGGTTGTGGTATAGATCTGGATATAGCTGGTAAAACAATGCGTTAACTCTGAATCTGAAACCTATTGGAAGAAAAATGTACATTTGATTTTCCTAAACTCATGATAGACTGTCATCCATAAAATTCAACAGCAGTTTGGATTGACAGTAAAACACGAGGTAAAATGTACTTGTTATAATTTCTCTGGTTTCAGGGAGCTAGCTTTCAGTTCTTCATTATAGTGTAAAAGAAACAGTGTTTGTCCAAAATGGCACCCTATTCCCTGCATGGTGCACTACTTTGAAACCGAGCTCAATGGTCCCTGGTCAAAAGTAGTGCACTTCATAGGGAAAAGGTTGTCATTTGGGACACTCACAATGTGGGTGATAGTGTGTGTTGGGTTACTCATTTACACAAAAACAGGAAGCAATGAAAACAATGCTACTGTGGTGTTTGCTTCAAACCAAATGAGAGAAGAGACATGATAGTTTGAAATGACAGACAAGGTTCTGTACTGTTTTATTACAGGCAAGTTACTGTTAAGTGTAAGGGTTGGTTACACATCACAACCACATAAGCCTGTAGACTATGGATGTGAAAGAACACTACACAGCAGACGAGCAGAGCAGGTACAGAAACTAGCTTGCACAACGTCTAGGCCGGTATACAATAGCCATGAGAGCACTGTTAAAGGTGTGGTCTGTAGTAATATTGAACCGGTTTTGACATAGTTAGGTGACAATCTCTGCAGTGGGCCTTTCTAGTACATTATCTACTGGTCTAGTAAATCAGTATCTGCCTGCTACTCTGAACTAAAGCGCCCATACTCTCCTTGAGCTAATACTGCAGACACACAAAGATGGTGTCTGTTAAGGTCAATTGTGTCTGTGTGGGTGCATGCATGTCAGAGGAGGCTGGTGGGAGGAGCTATAGGAGGACGGGCTCATTGTAATGGCTGGAATGGAACTGGTTTCCATATGTTTGTTTCTACCCCTACCACTGGGCTGGGGTCTCCACCTCTCTCTCTGCCATTGGACCAGCTGTAACCTGGTTTAATGGGTCCTTGTATGGCTCAGTTGGTAGAGTGCGGCAGCTCCTGCTTCACTTCCGAAGCCAGGGTCGTGGGTTCAACTCCTGCTTCACTTCCAAAGCCAGGGTCATCGGTTCAACTCCTGCTTCACTTCCAAAGCCAGGGTTGTGGGTTCAATTCCTGCTTCACTTCCAAAGCCAGGGTTGTGGGTTCAACTCCTGCTTCACTTCCAAAGCCAGGGTTGTGGGTTCAATTCCTGCTTCACTTCCAAAGCCAGGGTTGTGGGTTCAACTCCTGCTTCACTTCCAAAGCAAGGGTCGTTGGTTCAATTCCCACTTGGAGTCACTTATTTTACAATGTGTGTTTTTACTGTGTTAGTCTCTTTGAAAAAAAGCCTATTTAACATATTATTAATTATTATATTATTACAGTTTTTCACAATTGTTTACACGCTAAAACTGGCCCATGATGCACAATGACCCAAACCTGTAACTAATTTAGCAGAACCAGACACCAAATCTACAATACTACTGGCACTTTACACTCAGATTGCAATTCTATAACAAACATTTGGCAGTACACAATTCTCTACCTTTGGCACAACCTTCACAACTAAAACATCTTGTGTGCAAATTTAAAGCAACGCTGTTCAACAAGCTAAGCTCAACGACCAATTAATCACTTACACACATCACTTAAACTAATTGTGTAAGTGTTCACTTTGCAATCAGACCTCAGATAAAAAGGCCACAGGTGAGTACTCCTGTGTTTGGAGAACAATGGAAGCAAACTTGGCAGAGAGAGGCGGAGGCAGAGGAAGAGGAAGACCAAAGAGAGTAATCTCTGATGAAATTCGGGCGACTATGGTGGACCATGGTTTGACATTGAGAGAGGCTGGGCAGAGAGTGCTGCCCAATCCGAGCCGCTTCACCATAGCATCAATCCATGTACTGTATGCTATTCTGTTTTTGTAGAACTGAAAGACGACCTTCCACGTGGTGGTAGAACGTGTCTATTTACAGACCAATAGGAGGCTGCCGTTGTGCAAATGGTAGTTGGAAATAATTCCATAAGACTGCAGGAAATGCAACAACAGATTATTGGAAACCCTGGTATCTTCCATAACATCAGAGTGAGTTTATCAACCATCCTTAAGAAACACCATCTCCAGATGAAGCAGATCTACAGAGTCAATCATAGCCCCCATCCTTAAGAAACACCATCTCCAGATGAAGCAGATCTACAGAGTCAACCATAGCCCCCATCCTTAAGAAACACCATCTCCAGATGAAGCAGATCTACAGAGTCAACCATAGCCCCCATCCTTAAGAAACACCATCTCCAGATGAAGCAGATCTACAGAGTCAATCATAGCCCCCATCCTTAAGAAACACCATCTCCAGATGAAGCAGATCTACTGAGTCCCATTTGAAAGGAATTACCAAAGAGTGAAGGATAAACGGTCCGAATAAGTGCAAGTAAGTAATGTACTAGTATTACACTCTAGAAACATTAGTAATGTACTAGTATTACACTCTAGAAACATTAGTAATGTACTAGTATTACACTCTAGAAACATTAGTAATGTACTAGTATTACACACTAGAAACATTAGTAATGTACTAGTATTACACTCTAGAAACATTAGTAATGTACTAGTATTACACTCTAGAAACATTAGTAATGTACTAGTATTACACTCTAGAAACATTAGTAATGTACTAGTATTACACTCTAGAAACATTAGTAATGTACTAGTATTACACTGTAGAAACATTAGTAATGTACTAGTATTACAACATTAGTAATGTACTAGTATTACACTGTAGAAACATTAGTAATGTACTAGTATTACACTCTAGAAACATTAGTAATGTACTAGTATTACACTCTAGAAACATTAGTAATGTACTAGTATTACACCCTAGAAACATTAGTAATGTACTAGTATTACAACATTAGTAATGTACTAGTATTACACTGTAGAAACATTAGTAATGTACTAGTATTACACTCTAGAAACATTAGTAATGTACTAGTATTACACTCTAGAAACATTAGTAATGTACTAGTATTACAACATTAGTAATGTACTAGTATTACACTGTAGAAACATTAGTAATGTACTAGTATTACACTCTAGAAACATTAGTAATGTACTAGTATTACACTCTAGAAACATTAGTAATGTACTAGTATTACACCCTAGAAACATTAGTAATGTACTAGTATTACAACATTAGTAATGTACTAGTATTACACTGTAGAAACATTAGTAATGTACTAGTATTACACTCTAGAAACATTAGTAATGTACTAGTATTACACTCTAGAAACATTAGTAATGTACTAGTATTACACACTAGAAACATTAGTAATGTACTAGTATTACACTCTAGAAACATTAGTAATGTACTAGTATTACACTCTAGAAACATTAGTAATGTACTAGTATTACAACATTAGTAATGTACTAGTATTACACTCTAGAAACATTAGTAATGTACTAGTATTACACCCTAGAAACATTAGTAATGTACTAGTATTACAACATTAGTAATGTACTAGTATTACACTGTAGAAACATTAGTAATGTACTAGTATTACACTCTAGAAACATTAGTAATGTACTAGTATTACACTCTAGAAACATTAGTAATGTACTAGTATTACACACTAGAAACATTAGTAATGTACTAGTATTACACTCTAGAAACATTAGTAATGTACTAGTATTACAACATTAGTAATGTACTAGTATTACACTGTAGAAACATTAGTAATGTACTAGTATTACACTCTAGAAACATTAGTAATGTACTAGTATTACAACATTAGTAATGTACTAGTATTACACTGTAGAAACATTAGTAATGTACTAGTATTACACTCTAGAAACATTAGTAATGTACTAGTATTACAACATTAGTAATGTACTAGTATTACACTCTAGAAACATTAGAGACTCATTGATGTTGCCAGTGAACTTTACTATTCAGCTATTACAGTATTTACTGTCATTTCAGAGAATCATGGAGTTGGATGTCCCATCCGCCAGGAACTCATATTCATAGATGAGGCTGGATTCAATTTAGTGAAGACGAGGAGGAGAGGAAGGAGAGGCCAGAGAGGGGGAAATGTCACCAAATGCCACCCTTGGACCATACAACACTGCCCATCTCCTTAATTTCCTCAACACCTTACATGACAATCTTTTTCAGCCAGAGCAGAGAGGGCCAGGTGATCCTGTGGAGACAATGTGAGTTTCGGGCTGCTCAGGTCCGCAACTGGTTTCAAGACCATCCCAGGTTTACAATTCTCCCACCATATTCCCCAGGTTTACAATTCTCCCACCATATTCCCCAGGTTTACAATTCTCCCACCATATTACCCATTTCTCAACACCACTGAGGAGTTGTTTTCAGCATGGTGGTAGAAGGTGTATGATCGCAAACCCAATGAACGTATGACCCTTCTCCAGGCAATGAAGGAGGTTTGTGTCAGGGGTGGATGCGTCATGCCAGAAGGTATTTACCCCGCTGTCTGGCCAAGGAGAATATCGCCTGTGATGGAAATCTGTGACCGGACCAAAACAACAGACATGACTGATTTTGTTTCTTGACTTCTGATTTAGATTTGACTGTATTTTGACAGTTTCTTTATCTATTCCATACAATTGATCTAACATACAGTACTGTAGTACAACATATAGTACTGTAGTACAACATATAGTACTGTAGTACAACATACAGTACTGTAGTACAACATATAGTACTGTAGTACAACATATAGTACTGTAGTACAACATATAGTACTGTAGTACAACATACAGTACTGTAGTACAACATACAGTACTGTAGTACAACATACAGTACTGTAGTACAACATATAGTACTGTAGTACAACATACAGTACTGTAGTACAACATACAGTACTGTAGTACAACATATAGTACTGTAGTACAACATACAGTACTGTAGTACAACATATAGTACTGTAGTACAACATACAGTACAGTAGTACAACATATAGTACTGTAGTACAACATATAGTACTGTAGTACAACAGACAGTACAGTAGTACAACATATAGTACTGTAGTACAACATATAGTACTGTAGTACAACATACAGTATTGCAGTACAACATACAGTATTGCAGTACAACATATAGTACTGTAGTACAACATACAGTACTGTAGTACCTAAGGGCTTCTTTTTCTTCCTTTGCATATGCTAAATGTATTTATTGTATGTTTGTATTTGTACTGTATGTGTGTTTAAAGGATGCTGTTTAACATGTACTGAGTCATGTTGAAATATAAAACTTTCTTGTTTCAGGACACAAACAGTATCCAGTATAACAACAACATCTTAGTCTTTACACTGAAACAGGCTCTGATAGTAGTGTTTTCAATATGTCACAGCATGATCTCTGTTGTCACTAAGTTATATTCATTTGATGTGTGTGTCTCATTTACTGTATATGCAGAGTTTTGAGTAAGGATTACATGATTGTGTTTCATTTTGCAAGATGCTTGGGGAAATGTTTTAACTAACTGTTTTGTGTTTACAGTTTTGAGTGACTGAGATGTAGTTTCAGCAAGGGTAATATATATGTTGCTGGTGAAATTAGCTTTGCAGATGTCATGTGCATTTTGCTATAAAAACCTATTGAGGATGTTACACTTGTCAGCTACATGCGTCATAATGCTACTTTGTGGGCTACACACGTCACCAACCTATTTTAGCTCCTTCAACTAGTTAGCTGACAACCATTAGAAGCTGTTTACAGAAACAACTCCAACTCTACAGGGAAAGCCCTCTTAATTTAACACAGATTATCTGTTCAGTACTGTGTGTGTGTTTCACAGATTATCTGTTCAGTACTGTGTGTGTGTTTCACAGATTATCTGTTCAGTACTGTGTGTGTGTTTCACAGATTATCTGTTCAGTACTGTGTGTGTGTGTGTTTCACAGATTATCTGTTCAGTACTGTGTGTGTGTTTCACAGATGATCTGTTCAGTACTGTGTGTGTGTTTCACAGATTATCTGTTCAGTACTGTGTGTGTGTTTCACAGATTATCTATTCAGTACTGTGTGTGTGTTTCACAGATTATCTGTTCAGTACTGTGTGTGTGTTTCACAGATTATCTGTTCAGTACTGTGTGTGTGTTTATCATTTTGACTCTAATGGAATGTCTTCCATGTGATATCTTAATGATAGTTGTCTTCATTTCTTAAAAAGGTTATTACGTGTATTTTTCTTTTGGGAAAAGAGATGTAGCCTTTATGTATATTTGAATATTGTCTGTGTTCCAAAATGGTCCCATGTTCCCTATGTACAGTACAGTACATTCAGAAAGTATTCAGACCCCTTGACTTTTTCCACATTTTGTTACGTTACAGCTTTTCTGAAATGGATTATTTGTCTCATCAATTTACACAAAATAATGCATAATGACAAAGCGAAAACATTTTTCTTGAAATTTTTGCAAATATATTAAATATACTGAAAATACCTTATTTACGTAATTATTCAGACCCTTTGCTATGAGACTCAAAATTAAGCTCAGGTGCTTCCTGTTTCCATTGATCATCTTTGAGATGTTTCTACAACTTGATTGGAGTCCATCTGTGGTAAATTCGAATTGATTGGACATGATTTGGAAAGGCACACACCTGTCTATATAAGGTCCCACAGTTGACAGTGTATGTCAGAGCAAGAACCAAGCCATGAGGTTGATGGAAATGTCCGTAGAGCTCAGAGACAGGATTGTGTCAAGGCACAGATCTGGGGAAGGGTACCAAAAAATGTCTGCAGCATTGAAGGTCCCCAAGAACACAGTGGTCTCCATCATTCTTAAATGGAAGAAGTCTGGAACCACCAAGACTCTTCCTAGAGCTGGCCGCCCGGCCAAACTGAGCAATTGGAGAAGGGCTTTGGTCAGGGATGTGACCAAGAACTGGATGGTGACTATACTCTGACAGGTGACCATATTTCTACATTTGTACCTATTCAGGATACATCACCATGAACAGAATGACATTCAGATCCATAATTATGCATTTTTGTGTAGTACAGATCAGGGACCCATGATGTAATTCAGTTACCGGCAGTAGCGGCTTGTCAATAGAGGGCGCTGGGGCGCCGCCCCCATCAAAATTCCAGAAATGATATAAAAATTAAATAAAAATAAAATAGATAAAAACTCTTTAATCGGTTAACTATTTAGTATTTTATATGTTTTTCAATATGTTTCATGCGGTTTCATGGGCGAGGGACGCCGGACAAATGGATGTCTATCTGAGCCCATAAATCTTCGGGCAGCATGTGACCTGAAGCTGGTCTCTAATTGGTTTCTTAAAGATCCTCCCCCGGGCGCAGGTCGCTGCGTCCCTGGCGAATCAGAATTGGATACATGTTATTTTATCCAATCTGATTGGTTCTCGTCACCTGTCATTCAACTTTACACTCTTGGCCACTACTGCGAGTCCGTCAAAACCTTGCTAGGCTGATCACTGTCGTAGAGATAAATGGCAGCAGTTAAACCAAAGTGTCGGCAGTGACGTTTAGTGGACAACAACGGGGGTAAGAGACCTCAAACATCTATCTGAACAATGCAAACGTCATGACAGTAGCCGCAGCCATCTTGATAATAGCATGAAACTACCGTTTTTGGGCAGAGTTAGCATCGCTGAACAACTAGATGAAGGCTACAGGATTGGCATTAGAAGGCACAACGAAGAGGTGACTAGAAGTTCTCATTACCACCCAGGACCACAGCTGAAGATGAGAGGTGCTTCTCATTACCACCCAGGACCACAGCTGAAGATGAGAGGTGCTTCTCATTACCACCCAGGACCACAGCTGAAGATGAGAGGTGCTTCTCATTACCACCCAGGACCACAGCTGAAGCTGAGAGGTGCTTCTCATTACCACCCAGGACCACAGCTGAAGATGAGAGGTGCTTCTCATTACCACCCAGGACCACAGCTGAAGATGAGAGGTGCTTCTCATTACCACCCAGGACCACAGCTGAAGATGAGAGGTGCTTCTCATTACCACCCAGGACCACAGCTGAAGATGAGAGGTGCTTCTCAACCTTGAAAAGAATCCAAACTGTTCTCAGAAACACCATGACCCAGGAGAGGCTGAATGCACTGGCATTGCTGTCCATGGAAAAGAGACTTGTTACTGAGATGACTGACTTTAATCAGAGAGTCATTGAGACATTTGCTGGCCAGAAAGAAAGGAGAGCAACATGTATGTTCAAGTAGTCAACATGCTACTCTGTTGTTGTTGTTTTTTTTTCTCATTCAGTTATATGTGGGAAAGGAATGTGTAAAAAGATAAAAGTGCAGACACTGTTTTCTCTTTAATGCTTAAATTTATACTTTTATTTGTCTGTATAATAAAAATTAGTTAAAAAAATAAATAAAAGTAGTCAACATGTTTTTTGGTACTGCATGCGCCCCCCCAAAATAATTATCACCAGCCGTCACTGGTTACCGGATGTAAAAACTATAGCAAACTTTGCATCTGCACAGTTCTTCCAGTAAATGTGTTTTTGTAAATCGTTTGCTGTGCTTGTGCTGGACATGGTCACTCCTCATTCTTACATTTCAGTCATTTAGCAGACACTCTTATCCAGAGTGACTTACAGGAGTTTTATAACTAATTTCATGCAATTCTACTCATTTTGCCATGAGGTGGAGAGAAAGTTTTGAATATGATATCTGAGTTAGTGTGACTAATAAAATCAACGGTCAGTAACTTCACCATGACTACTACAAGTTTAGATAGCTGGCTAGACTAACTTACTCATCAAAATTGAGTGACTGTCAGCGACTTCTATAATAAGAGAAAAACTGCTGATGCACAGACACATTTAGAAACTGCACCTTGTATATTCTAACTCTCAACGTTAAGTTGAGTTTCCTCCGCCCCCAATATATATATTTTTAATGGTCCGCGGGCCTACAAAAGGTTGCCCATCCCTGGGTTAAAGTTAAAGGTTTTCTACTGAAGAAGCCTCTCTATGAACATCTTACATCACTATGATGTATTAATTGCATTAGAGATTGCAGGCCAGTCTGTATACACAGTAGGAAATATTCCCCTCCACCTGCTGGTAACAAAATGCATTGCATACATCACTTCATCTATAATAAAAAAAATAAAAAAAAATAAAAAATGTTTTATTTAACCTTTATTTAACTAGGCAAGTCAGTTAAGAACAAATTCTTATTTACAACGACGGCCTAAATGAGGCATTCCATACATCATCACTTAATCATTTTGGACTGGTGGACTGTTGGACTGTTGGACTGGTGGACTGGTGGAGATACAAAATTGTAATTTCAATGAAGAGACTCCATTGAGCTCTAAGGGCTGGGTCGGTCGGGTCGGCTGGGTCGGCTGGGTCGGTCGGGCTGGGGTGCGAAGCGGGGCTGATTTTTAGTCCAAATCTTGATATTTGTCTGGGAAACCGGCCTGTATGTTTATGATCAGTACGATACAGATTAGGGGATTTCAAACCTTGTTGCTTCGTGACCCACCAATTGAGGTGTCTTTTGAGTCGCGACCCAACATAAGAGTTGAGGTGAAAACATACACACTGAGTAAGTAAGGGTTCTCTTGAGAGGCTAGATGTTCTTTACCATTCGGACATCAGATTTGCCACCAATGCTCCTTATAGGACACATCACTGCACTCTATACTCCTCTGTAAACTGGTCATCTCTGTATACCCGTCACAAGACCCATTGGTTGAAGCTTATTTATAAAACCCTCTAAGGCCTCACTCCCCCCTATCTGAGATCTACTGCAGCCCTCATCCTCCACATACAACACCCGTTCTGCCAGTCACATTCTGTTAAAGGTCCTCAAAGCATACACATCCCTGGGTCGCTCGTCTTTTCAGTTCCTGCAGCTAGCGACTGGAACGAGCTGCAACAAACACTCAAACTGGACAGTTTTGTCTCAATCTCTTCATTCAAAGACTCAATCATGGACACTCTTATTGACAGTTGTGGCTGCTTTGTGTGATGTATTGTCATCTCTACCTTCTTGCCCTTTGTGCTGTTGTCTGTGCCCAATAATGTTTATACCATGTTTTGTGCTGCTACCATGTTGTGTTGCTACCATGTTGTGTTGCTACCATGTTGTGTTGCTACCATGCTGTGTTGTCATGTGTTGCTGCCATGCTATGTTGTTGTCTTAGGTCTCTTTATGTAGTGTTGTGGTGTCTCTCTTTATGTAGTGTTGTGGTGTCTCTCTTTATGTAGTGTTGTGGTCTCTCTCTTTATGTAGTGTTGTGTTGTCTCTCTTTATGTAGTGTTGTGTTTTTTAAAAATTCATTATACAAAATTGGAAAAACTTACATCCTACATCAAATATGTCTAACAAAACAAAACACAGGTATAAACAAGAAAATACTAAAGGCATACATATTTACAATATAACAATTCTAGTGCAATTGTATTCACTCAGAAGAAATCTCATTATAATGACTCCGATGTTATTGTTTTTGTTCATCACTATGGATAATGTCTTAACAAGATTATTTAAATTCAATCAAAAATATTTGTTATTCTGGAATTTCTGTTTGTGAAAAAAAAAATCACAATCATTTCAATGGTAACATATTATATCCTTCATGTCAAAAACATGGGTTCAAAAAGGTAAATCAGTATTCTGCAAGGTTTTTTACATTCATAGATCAAGTGAGTCAGATTTTCACCTTTTTCGCAGAAAACGCAGATATCAATGATTTCAACAAATTTGGACGACATAGAATTACATGGATACATATTATGTAGAATCTTAAATTGCACTTCCTTAAATTAGTTTGGTATACAATATTTATAAGGCATCAACCAAACTTTTTTCTAGACAATGTCAGGAATAAGCATGTTCCAGAAATGTTCCTCTAGGCGTAAGTTGGTTCCGTGAACGGAACATTTGTATGTATTCGTTACAACAAGATTTCCCATGCCTTCCGAGCTGTGTTCTGGATAAGCTCTGTGATCATCACCAAAGCTAAGATGAGCTTTCATTAGTGTAGTTAGACCACTGGGAATGGCTTTGATCACATAAATAAACTCTCTGAAAGGTATCAGAAACTCATTCAATGTTATAAATTGTTCATATGAAAGAATATTAGCACTGTTGTCGAAAACATCAAGAACAAAGGTATTATTCCTCTTATGCCAGCTAGGATAGAACAATGACTTATTCCTTATATTTATGTTTGAATTATTCCACAAAAGTGCTTTATGTGGTGTAAAAAAAATTGTGCAGGAAAACATATTTTCCAAGATATTAAAGCTTGTTGGTGAAACCTAGCCAATTTAGCAGGTAATCTTTTATGCTCGCTTTTAGGCAAACAACACTGAAGCATGCATGTGAGCACCAGCTGTTCTGGATGACTGTGTAATGTAAGCAAAACCTTTAAACAGGTCAACATTCACAAAGCCGCAGGACCAGACGGATTACCAGGAAGTGTACTCAAAGCATGCACGGACCAATTGGCAAGTGTCTTCACTGACATTTTTAACCTCTCCCTGACCGAGTCTGACCTACATGTTTCAAACAGACCACCATAGTCCCTGTGCCCAAGAAAGCGAAGGTAACCTAAATGATTACCGCCATGTAGCGTCGTAGCACTCAGCCATGAAGTGCTGTGAAAGGCTGGTAATGGCTCACGTCAACACCATTATGCTGGAAACCCTAGACCCACTCCAATTCGTATACCGCCCCAACAGAACCACAGATGACGCGATCTCAATCGCTCTCCACACTGCCCTTTCCCACCTGGACAAAAGGAACACCTACGTGAGAATGCTGTTCATTGACTACAGCTCAACTTTCAACACCATAGTGCCCTCAAAGCTCATCACTAAGCTAAGGACCCTAGGACTAAACACCCTCCCTCTGCAACTGGATCCTGGACTTCCTGACGGTCCGCCCCCAGGTGGTAAGGGTAGGCAACAACACATCTGCCACACTGATCCTCAACACTGGGGCCCCTCAGGGGTGCGTGCTTAGTCCCCTCCTGTACTCTCGGTTCACCCACGACTCCAACAACATCATTAAGTTTTCTGACGACAAAACAGTGATGGGCCTGATCACCGACAACGTTGAGACAGCCTATAGGGAGGAGACCTGGCAGGGTGGTGCCTGGACAACAACCTCTCCCTCAATGTGAGCAAGACAAAGGAGCCGATCGTGGACTATAGGAAAAGGAGGGCCCCCATTAACATCGATGTGGCTGTAGTGGAGCAGGTTGAGAGTTTCAAGTTCCTTGGTGTCCACATCACCAACTAAATATCATGGTCCAAACACACCAAGACAGTCGTGAAGAGGGCACGACAACACCTTTCACCCCTCAGGAGACTGAAAAGATTTGGCATGGGTCCTTAGATCCTCAAAAAGTTCTACAGCTGCACCATCGAGAGCATCCTGACCGTTTGCATCACCGCCTGATATGGCAACTGCTCTGCATCTGACCTAAGGCGCTACAGAGGGTAGTGCGTACGGCCCAGTTCATCACTGGGGCCAAGCTTCCTGACATCCAGGACTTAAATACTAGGCCGTGTCAGAGGAAGGCCCAACATTTTTTCAAAAACTCCACTCACCCAAGTCATAGACTGTTTTCTCTGCTACCGCACGGCAAGTAGTCCCGGAGCGTCTAGGTCCAAAAGGCTCCTTAACAGCTTCTACCCCCCAAGCCATAAGACTGCTAAACAATTAATCGAATGTCCACCCGGACTATTTACATTATAGTTCAGCTACATTATCACACGGGTCATTATTTTGGGATTGCAGTTTCTTCAGCTCGTTCTCTAGAGACGTTATCTTGTCCTTGTTCTCGCTCACAACTGTGTGAAACTGACGGACAGTCTCTGACAAATTATCAATCTTCTTTGATGTTTTTTTGGTAGCCCTCAGGGTCAGGGTCTGGATTGCAGAGAGAAGTTCAGACATGGAAATGTCCTCTTTCACTTTTTCCTCTGGTGGATTTTTTATTTGGGTCTGAGGTAAAGAGGTTGCAGGAATCTCATCCTGGTCTGTCTTGTTCTTTCTCTTGCTTGAGCTCGCGGCACCTTGTGTATCCATGCTGCTCTGGCTCTCGTTGCCAGCTAGCATGCCTACCGTCTTCTGTCGGATATTCCGTATTCTGTTGTTCACATTTTCTGTCATGTTCACATTCAATTTGACAAAAACAAACTCTAAGCTTGCCATATGTAGCTTAAACAAATTATAGTTTGTTTCTTGCTATATTGATAGCCAATATTAGACTGTTAAACACCTAACCCTCAAATTTGCTTGGACACAGTGACGCCATCTTGGCCCTCTCTTTCTTTTCTCAGAATTTCTCCCCCACTAGGCTGCATTCAAAACAAATCTCCCCTCTCCCCCGCATGCCATTTACCTGTAACATGGCGTAGGCTCCCGCTTGAGCCTTTTACTTTCTGTGTTGGTCCACCAGCTTCAAACAGCTGGAAAAAACAGATTTTTTAAATTAAAAATATACTGTATTTCACAGCGATTTAGATGGTGCAATGATTCCATAAACTATTCCGTGCTTGTTTTCTCACATAAACTGAAAAAGCAACAACAATGTAGAATTTTAGTAACCAGGGAATTAGAGAGATTTCCACTAGATAACACAGCAACAAGATGACACAATATATACAGTAGAACTGATCTAGATAACACAGCAAAAAGATGACACAATATATACAGTAGAACTGATCTAGATAACACAGCAACAAGATGACACAATATATACAGTAGAACCACTGATATAGATGACACAGTATATACAGTAGAACCACTGATATAGATGACACAGTATATACAGTAGAACCACTGATATAGATGACACAATATATACAGTAGAACCACTGATATAGATGACACAATATAGACAGTAGAACCACTGATATAGATGACACAATATATACAGTAGAACTGATCTAGATGACACAATATATACAGTAGAACCACTGATATAGATGACACAATATATACAGTAGAACCACTGTTATAGATGACACAATATATACAGTAGAACTGATCTAGATGACATAATATATACAGTAGAACCACTGATATAGATGACACAATATATACAGTAGAACCACTGATATAGATGACATAATATATACAGTAGAACCACTGATATAGATGACACAGTATATACAGTAGAACCACTGATATAGATGACACAATATATACAGTAGAAACACTGATATAGATGACACAGTATATACAGTAGAACCACTGATATAGATGACACAATATATACAGTAGAACCACTGATATAGATGACACAATATATACAGTAGAACCACTGATATAGATGACACAATATATACAGTAGAACCACTGATATAGATGACACAGTATATACAGTAGAACCACTGATATAGATGACACAGTATATACAGTAGAACCACTGATATAGATGACACAGTATATACAGTAGAACCACTGATATAGATGACACAATATATACAGTAGAACCACTGATATAGTTGACACAGTATATACAGTAGAACCACTGATATAGATGACACAGTATATACAGTAGAACCACTGATATAGATGACACAGTATATACAGTAGCACCACTGATATAGATGACACAATATATACAGTAGAACCACTGATATAGATGACATAATATATACAGTAGAACCACTGATATAGATGACACAATATATACAGTAGAACCACTGATATAGATGACATAATATATACAGTAGAACCACTGATATAGATGACACAATATATACAGTAGAACCACTGATATAGATGACATAATATATACAGTAGAACCACTGATATAGATGACATAATATATACAGTAGAGCCACTGATATAGATGACACAATATATACAGTAGAACCACTGATATAGATGACACAGTATATACAGTAGAACCACTGATATAGATGACACAGTATATACAGTAGAACCACTGATATAGATGACACAATATATACAGTAGAACCACTGATATAGATGACACAGTATATACAGTAGAACCACTGATATAGATGACATAATATTTACAGTAGAACCACTGATATAAATGACATAATATATACAGTAGAACTGATCTAGATGACACAATATATACAGTAGAACCACTGATATAGATGACACAATATATACAGTAGAACCACTGATATAGATGACATAATATATACAGTAGAACCACTGATATAGATGACACAGTATATACAGTAGAACCACTGATATAGATGACACAGTATATACAGTAGAACCACTGATATAGATGACACAGTATATACAGTAGAACCACTGATATAGATGACACAGTATATACAGTAGAACCACTGATATAGATGACACAGTATATACAGTAGAACCACTGATATAGATGACACAGTTTATACAGTAGAACCACTGATATAGATGACACAGTATATACAGTAGAACCACTGATATAGATGACACAGTATATACAGTAGAACCACTGATATAGATGACACAGTATATACAGTAGAACCACTGATATAGATGACACAGTATATACAGTAGAACCACTGATATAGATGACACAGTATATACAGTAGAACCACTGATATAGATGACACAGTATATACAGTAGAACCACTGATATAGATTATACAGTAGAACCACTCATATAGATGACACAGTATTTACAGTAGAACCACTGATATAGATGACACAGTATATACAGTAGAACCACTGATATAGATGACACAGTATATACAGTAGAACCACTGATATAGATGACACAGTATATACAGTAGAACCACTGATATAGATGACACAGTATATACAGTAGAACCACTGATATAGATGACACAGTATATACAGTAGAACCACTGATATAGATGACACAGTATATACAGTAGAACCACTGATATAGATGACACAGTATATACAGTAGAACCACTCATATAGATGACACAGTATTTACAGTAGAACCACTGATATAGATGACACAGTATATACAGTAGAACCACTGATATAGATGACACAGTATATACAGTAGAACCACTGATATAGATGACACAGTATATACAGTAGAACCACTGATATAGATGACATAATATTTACAGTAGAACCACTGATATAAATGACATAATATATACAGTAGAACTGATCTAGATGACACAATATATACAGTAGAACCACTGATATAGATGACACAATATATACAGTAGAACCACTGATATAGATGACATAATATATACAGTAGAACCACTGATATAGATGACACAGTATATACAGTAGAACCACTGATATAGATGACACAGTATATACAGTAGAACCACTGATATAGATGACACAGTATATACAGTAGAACCACTGATATAGATGACACAGTATATACAGTAGAACCACTGATATAGATGACACAGTATATACAGTAGAACCACTGATATAGATGACACAGTATATACAGTAGAACCACTGATATAGATGACACAGTATATACAGTAGAACCACTGATATAGATGACACAGTATATACAGTAGAACCACTGATATAGATGACACAGTATATACAGTAGAACCACTGATATAGATGACACAGTATATACAGTAGAACCACTGATATAGATGACACAGTATATACAGTAGAACCACTGATATAGATGACACAGTATATACAGTAGAACCACTCATATAGATGACACAGTATTTACAGTAGAACCACTGATATAGATGACACAGTATATACAGTAGAACCACTGATATAGATGACACAGTATATACAGTAGAACCACTGATATAGATGACACAGTATATACAGTAGAACCACTGATATAGATGACACAGTATATACAGTAGAACCACTGATATAGATGACACAGTATATACAGTAGAACCACTGATATAGATGACACAGTATATACAGTAGAACCACTGATATAGATGACACAGTATATACAGTAGAACCACTCATATAGATGACACAGTATTTACAGTAGAACCACTGATATAGATGACACAGTATATACAGTAGAACCACTGATATAGATGACACAGTATATACAGTAGAACCACTGATATAGATGACACAGTATATACAGTAGAACCACTGATATAGATGACACAGTATATACAGTAGAACCACTGATATAGATGACACAGTATATACAGTAGAACCACTGATATAGATGACACAGTATATACAGTAGAAACACTCATATAGATGACACAGTATTTACAGTAGAATAGTCAACCCTTCCTACTGCATTGTTATGGCTGTAATCCCCGGCATTCTGAAATGTTAGGGGTCATAATGGAGACAGGAGTGGCTGAGGAGAGAGAAGCTATATTTAAACTGTTAACCCCTGGAGGGTCAATAAATCACATCATTTCTTCATCAGGCCTGGATGACCTCATTTTAATACCCCACATCACCACACATTAAGAAATTATTCAAAACAAGATGTGTGTTCCAAATGGCTCCTTGTTCCCTACATAGTGCACTACTTTTGACCAGGGCCCATAGTGGATGTAGGGACTGGGGTGCCATTTGGAATGCACACAAGAGGTATTGAATTTCACATACATTTATAATGAGCTGTGTGGTGGTGGTTTCTTTTACTGCACAAAAAATCTAAACGCAACATGTAAAGTGTTGGTCCCACGTTTCATGAGCTGAAAGAACAGATCCCAGAAATGTTCCGTACGGACAAATATGTTTACATCCCTGTTAGTGAGCATTTCTCCTTTGCCAAGATAATCCATCCACCTGACAGGTGTGGCACATCAAGAAGCTGATTAAACAGCATGATCATTACACAGGTGCACCTTGTGCTGGGGACAATAAAAAGGCCACTCTAAAATGTGTTTTGTCACACAACATGCCATAGATGTCTCAAGTTTTTAGGCGGTGTGCAATTGGCATGCTGACTGCAGGAATGTCCATCAGAGCTGTTGCCATAAAACGGTAATGTTAATTTCTCTAAGCCGCCTCCATCATCGTTTTTTGAGAACTTGGCAGTACGTCCGACCGGCCTCAACCGCAGACCACGTGTAACCACACCAGCCCAGGACCTGAACATTCGGATTCTTCACCTGCAGGATTGTCATAGACCAGCCACCCGGAGAGTTGATGAAACTGTGGGTTTGTCTCAGAGAAACTCATCTGTGTGCTTGTCATTCTCACCAGGGTCTTGACCTGACTGGAGCTGGTGTTTTTATCTATGTTAGTCCTAAATGGAGCTGGTGTTTAGGAAAAACACCAGCTCCATTTAGGAACTAACAGAGATACAAACACCAGCTCCATTTAGGAACTAACAGAGATACAAACACCAGCTCCATTTAGGAACTAACAGAGATACAAACACCAGCTCCATTTAGGAACTAACAGAGATACAAACAGGAGACATCATAAAAGCTTGATATAAGAAAAAGCTGTTCTGTGAGAGCGACTGTAGGGATGGAAGCATGAACGTGTTCCCCATCCAAGCTTATACTGAATTACAGTTTAGTGTCACACTGTATGAAGGGAGAGCGAATACAGCAGTCATTTTAGTTACAATCAACTAACATGTAATATATGTAACATAGAGCTAGAGATGGATATTACTGTTCAGTCAACTAACATGTAATATACAGTGGAGAGAACAAGTATTTGATACACTGCCGATTTTGCAGGTTTTCCCACTTACAAAGCATGTCGAAGTCTGTAATTTGTATCATAGGTACTCTTCAACTGTGAGTGACGGAATCTAAAACAAAAATCCAGAAAATCACATTGTATGATTTTTAAGTAATTCATTTGCATTTTATTGCATGACATAAGTATTTGATACATCAGAAAAGCAGAACTTAATATTTGGTACAGAAACCTTTGTTTGCAATTAGAGATCATACGTTTCCTGTAGTTCTTGACCAGGTTTGCACACACTGCAGAAGGGATTTTGGCCCACTCCTCCATACAGACCTTCTCCAGATCCTTCAGGTTTCAGGGCTGTCCCTGGGCAATACGGACTTTCAGCTCCCTCCAAAGATTTTCTATTGGGTTCAGGTCTGGAGACTGGCTAGGCCACTCCAGGACCTTGAGATACCTCTTACGGAGCCACTCCTTAGTTGCCCTGGCTGTGTGTTTCGGGTCGTTGTCATGCTGGAAGACCCAGCCACGACCCATCTTCAATGCTCTTACTGAGGGAAGGAGGTTGTTGGCCAAGATCTCGCGATACATGGCCCCATCCATCCATCCTCCCCTCAATACGGTGCAGTCGTCCTGTCCCCTTTGCAGAAAAGCATCCCCAAAGAATGATGTTTCCACCTCCATGCTTCACGGTTGGGATGGTGTTCTTGGGGTTGTACTCATCCTTCTTCCTCCAAACACGGCGAGTGGAGTTTAGACCAAAAAGCTCTATTTTTGTCTCATCAGACCACATGACCTTCTCCCATTCCTCCTCTGGATCATCCAGATGGTCATTGGCAAACTTCAGACGGGCCTGGACATGCGCTGGCTTGAGCAGGGGGACCTTGCGTGCGCATGACGGCGTAGTGTGTTACTAATGGTTTTCTTTGAGACAGTGGTCCCAGCTCTCTTCAGGTCATTGACCAGGTCCTGCAGTGTAGTTCTGGGCTGATCCCTCACCTTCCTCATGATCATTGATGCCCCACGAGGTGAGATCTTGCATGGTGCCCCAGACCGAGGGAGATTGACCGTCATCTTGAACTTCTTCCATTTTCTAATAATTGCGCCAACAGTTGTTGCCTTCTCACCAAGCTGCTTGCCTATTGTCCTGTAGCCCATCCCAGCCTTGTGCAGGTCTACAATTTTATCCCTGATGTCCTTACACAGCTCTCTGGTATTGGCCATTGTGGAGAGGTTGGAGTCTGTTTGATTGAGTGTGTGGACAGGTGTCTTTTATACAGGTAACGAGTTCAAACAGGTGCAGGTAATACAGGTTGTTACGCCCCTCCAATGGCTCGGGAGAGGAGGAGGACACAACTTCCTAAGGCCACAGACTATGGATGACGGAACTGGTGTGATGTTGTGTGCACTAACTAAACAGAAGAACACCACAACTCAAAGAACAATTATACTTATTATTTACTGAAAACATTGATAATTTACCAACGCACACAATCACATCGTCACAATCAGGGAAGGAGGACAGCAGGTAAAGGGGTTAGGAGTAGGGCGGTGCCAGCGGTCTGTCAAAGCAAAGAAACTATACAAAAAGACCCTGAACTTCCCTACACCTCTAAACCCTGCCTGTCACAAACTAACCTAAACACAAACTTACCTCACTGCTACAATAACACTGGGTGACAGCCGCTTGCTTCTATCCTAGTGTATATAACAGTGGGTTACCTACGGGTGGATGTAAACCCCAGGGTATCTTACCTAGCCCTACTCCACAGGCTACTAGGATAAGGTTTACAAACACACTGGTATCAAACAAAACACACTGGTCTCAAACAAAACACACTGGTCTCAAACAAAACACACGGGTCTCAAACAAAACACACGGGTCTCAAACAAAACACACGGGTCTCAAACAAAACACATGGGTCTCAAACAAAACACACTGGTCTCAAACAATCTAACAACATTCTCACCCCTCCTTACCTAACCTAACCAAACACAACATAACACCATTTATACTAGGATGAGCCACACTTGATTGGCTGATGAGCTTGATGGACCCGCCTACGTCGTCAACAGCAACTCACCACACCTGGGAAGGGAACAGACTAGAACAGAGAATGAGAGAAAACACAACCAGGATCACCTGGGAACAACAGAGGTTAATAGAGGGAACCCAAAAACAAGCGGGCACATAAGGACATCCAGACAGGGAGATTGTCAAGGGACGTAACACAGGTAATGAGTGTAGAACAGGAGGGCTTCTTAAAGAAAAACTAACAGGTCTGTGAGAGACGGAATTCTTACTGGTTGGTAGGTGATCAAATACTTATGTCATGCAATAAAATGCAAATGAATTATTAAAAAATCATACAATGTGATTTTCTGGATTTTTGTTTTAGATTCCGTCTCTCACAGTTGAAGTGTACCTATGATAAAAATTACATACCTCTACATGCTTTGTAAGTAGGAAAACCTGCAAAATGGGCAGTGTATCAAATACTTGTTCTCCCCACTGTATGTAACATAGAGTTACAGATGGATATTACTGTTCAGTCAACTAACATGTAGAATGTCTATATTCCAGTGGCAATTTCCTTTGCAATCTAAGGGCGAATCCTGGAGTTAAGCACACGTAAATGTAATTCCCTTTTATGCACTTTTCTCTACGCATATTCTGATCTTGAACTGAAGCATGATAATAGCATGCTATTCATCCTCCATTCATTTGGGGTGGAGATCTAATAAATGAAGGTGTGGTGGAGGTGTGGCTAAAAACTACGTATTCTGACATTGACTTCATTTCCTCATAATTACACCACCTTGATGCCTTAATACGTTACAAAACAATGAATAAGGGGATTGTAAATATAAATGGCAATTATTTTAGATTTATTTCACCTTATGATCGATGGAGTTAAAAATGATACCAGTCATATGGAGATAAATATGATACCAGTCATATGGAGATAAATATGATACCAGTCATATGGAGATAAATATGATACCAGTCATATGGAGATAAATATGATACCAGTCATATGGAGATAAATATGATACCAGTCATATGGAGATAAATATGATACCAGTCATATGGAGATAAATGTGAAAGCAGTCATATGGAGACAAATGTGAAAGCAGTCATATGGAGATAAATATGATACCAGTCATATGGAGATAAATATGATACCAGTCATATGGAGACAAATGTGAAACCAGTCATATGGAGACAAATGTGAAAGCAGTCATATGGAGATAAATATGATACCAGTCATATGGAGTAAAATGTGAAACCAGTCATATGGAGATAAATATGATACCAGTCATATGGAGTTAAATGTGAAACCAGTCATATGGAGTTAAATGTGAAACCAGTCATATGGAGTTAAATGTGATACCAGTCATATGGAGTTAAATGTGATTCCAGTCATATGGAGTTAAATGTGATACCAGTCATATGGAGTTAAATGTGAAACCAGTTATATGGAGTTAAATATGATACCAGTCATATGGAGTTAAATGTGATTCCAGTCATATGGAGATAAATATGATACCAGTCATATGGAGTTAAATGTGAAACCAGTCATATGGAGTTAAATGTGAAACCAGTGATATGGAGTTAAATGTGATACCAGTCATATGGAGTTAAATGTGATTCCAGTCATATGGAGTTAAATGTGATACCAGTCTTATGGAGTTAAATGTAGTGGCACTAAATGTAATGTGGCACTGTGTAGTCTATCACAGTGCCATCCGTTTTGTCACCAAAGCCCCATACACTACCCACCACTGCGACCTGTATGCTCTCGTTGGCTGGCCTTCATTATATATTCGTCGCCAAACCCACTGGCTCCAGGTCATCTATAAGTCTTTATTAGGTAAATCCCCGCCCTATCTCAGCTCACTGGTCACTATAGCAACACCCACCCGTAGCATGCGCTCCTGCAGGTATATCTCACTGGTCACCCCCAAAGCCAACACCTCCTTTGGCCGCCATTCCTTCCAGTTCGCTGCTGCCAATGACTGGAACGAATTGCAAAAATCATTGAAGCTAGAGGTTCCTATCTCCCTCAATAACTTTAAGCATCAGTTATCAAAGCTGCTTATCGATCACTGCACCTGTATATAGCCCTTCTGTAAATAGCCCACACTACTACCTCATCCCCATATTTATTTTTTGTTTATTTTCACTAATCTTGCACACCAGTACCTCTATTTGCACATCATAATTTGCACATCCTTCATTCCTGTGTTAATGATGATAATCTGTAATTTATTTCACCACTATGGTCTATTTATTGTCCTACCTTCCTAACCTTACTGCATTTTGCACTCTGTATATAGATTTTCTATTGTGTTTTTGACTATGTTTGTTTACTGTGTAACTCTGTGTTGTTTTTGTCGCACTGCTTTGCTTTGTCTTGGCCAGGTCGCAGTTGCAAATGAGAACTTGTTCTCAACTGACCTACCTGGTTAAATAAAGGTGAAATAAAAAAAAAAAAAAAAAAAATGTGATTCCAGTCATATTTCAGCAAACTGAAGCATGTCAACGTATCACCTTTCAATATTTCATGGAATGAACCATTTAACTTTCAAGATGAATCAAGCCACTGTATTGATTTACCACTATATTTCAGTAAAGTAAAGGCTCTCCAAACGTTATTATTTATATTTTTGTAAATACTTTACTAACCCTAAATAATATTCATGATCAGAGTATTTTAAAATCTACCAGTTGGTGCTGAAATGTAGATGAATATGTGTGTGTTTACATGGCTTTCTTTCATTGTTCCCTTACATCCTGAACCGTTCTCTCCGTATATTCTAGTGACTGTTCTAATTAAAGGTACACCAGATCTAAAGGGATGGCTTTAGACAAATGTAATGAAAACCCTATTGAATGAAAACTCCACAAGAAAATCTGTTGGCCAGCAAGTGGGAGGGTTTTCAGTGGTTTCATTCAATGTATTCAGTCAGTGCAAGGGAACCATGCCTGCAAAGCCTGTTACGCCCCTGCATAAGGTAAGTCTGAATATCAACTACCGAGAAATGCGTAGGAAAGGCATACATTTCCTAAGTCTGAATCGGGCCCTAAATGAATTGGACAATACATAAGCCTATGTCTTATGTGTCTTGCATTGGGAGTTTGCTGGATTGACACAAACCTTCATGTAACTTGGATCTGAGCATGTCTAGATTAAAGATGTATATTTATCTCAAGTGTTAGTGATCTAAGCATTTGGATAATGATTTGTTCATCTAGCAGATTTAAATATATAACAACAGCCCCAGAGTAATGTGCCATTTGGGACTCTGCACTATATAGGGAATAGGGTGCCATTTGGGACGTACACTTTCTGTGTCTGTAGAACTGCAGTGAGTTTAACCTTGAGTGGGTGTACACGGACTCCCTTCAAACAGAGAGAGAGAGAGAGGGGGGAGGGAGAGGGAGAGAGGGGAAAGGGGAGGGAGAGAGAGAAGTGGGAGGGAGAGAGAGAAGTGGGAGGGAGAGAGAGAAGTGGGAGGGAGAGAGAGAGGGGGGAGGGGGAGGGAGAGAGAGAGGGGGGAGTGGGAGGGAGAGAGAGAGGGGAAGGGGGAGGGAGAGAGAGAAGTGGGAGGGAGAGAGGGGGGAGGGGGAGGGAGAGAGAGGGGGGAGTGGGAGGGAGAGAGAGGGGGGAGGGAGAGAGAGAGAGAGGGGGGGAGAGAGAGAGGGGAGAGAGAGAGTGGGGAGGGAGAGAGAGAGAGAAAGAGGGAAAGAGAGGGGGAGGGAGAGAGAGAGAGAGAGAGAGAGAGAGAGGGAGGGAGGGAGGGAGGGAGGGAGGGAGGGAGGGAGGGAGGGAGAGGGAACAGAAACAGAGTCTAGGTTAGAAGGAGAAAAGTAAAAATAGACGCTGCAGGCACAAGGATGGGGGGAGAGAGAGAGAGAGAGAGAGAGAGAGAGAGAGAGAGAGAGAGAGAGAGAGAGAGAGAGAGAGAGAGAGAGAGATAGTTTGAAAAGGAGACACACAATGAAAGCAGTTATAGCCTGGTGGGTTTTTCTAGCAACAAAACCAATGACAGATAATAATAGAGGTTATAGCATGCACAACTTTAGGACAAAACAACTGTCAACTCCAAAGGATTTTTCACCCAATGTAAACTCTATTTAGTCTCCAAATGGTACTAGAATACATAAGTACATTTGCACAACAAGCACTTGTGGTCTATCAAATACATCGTTACAGTTGTTGGTTAGCTAGCTAGCGAATCTTAGCCATATTAGCATAGACGTGACATAAGTCAAAGCACCTCAAAACAAGGTGTCAAAATCCAGATAAAACTAGCTGAAACAAGCCACCTACGATTCCACACAAGACAGCTTCTTGTTATTGTTGCTAGGTATCTGACCGGTAAGAATCATAACACCACATGGCCTTCTGCCTCAATGAGTCGCGTGCATCATTTTTGTGACGTTGTTAGGCAACCCTTCTATAAGGCAGAAGGATGGAGAGATGTAACCCTTCTATAAGGCAGAAGGATGGAGAGATGTAACCCTTCTATAAGGCAGAAGGATGGGGAGATGTAACCCTTCTATAAGGCAGAAGGATGGGGAGATGTAACCCTTCTATAAGGCAGAAGGATGGGGAGATGTAACCCTTCTATAAGGCACACGGATGGGGAGATGTAACCCTTCTATAAGGCAGAAGGATGGGGAGATGTAACCCTTCTATAAGGCAGAAGGATGGGGAGATGTAACCCTTCTATAAGGCAGAAGGATGGAGAGATGTAACCCTTCTATAAGGCACACGGATGGGAGATGTAACCCTTCTATAAGGCAGAAGGATGGGGAGATGTAACCCTTCTATAAGGCAGAAGGATGGAGAGATGTAACCCTTCTATAAGGCACACGGATGGGAGATGTAACCCTTCTATAAGGCAGAAGGATGGAGAGATGTAACCCTTCTATAAGGCAGAAGGATGGGGAGATGTAACCCTTCTATAAGGCAGAAGGATGGAGAGAGGGAGAACGTCAGACAGCTTTGGTGAATGATAGAATATCCTGGAAGAACGTGAAAGAGGAGGAGAACGTTAGAAGAAGAGAACGTTAGAGGAGGAGAACGTTAGAGGAGAACGTTAGATGAGGAGAACGTTAGAGGAGGAGAACATTAGAGGAGGAGAACATTAGAGGAGGAGAACGTGGAAGAGGAGGAGAACGTTAGAGGTGGAGAACGTTAGAGGTGGAGAACAAGGAAGAGGAGGAGAACGTGGAAGAGGAGAACGTTAGAGGAGGAGAACATTAGAGGAGGAGAATATTAGAGGAGGAGAACGTTAGAGGAGAAGAACGGTAGAGGAGAACATTAGAGGAGGAGAAAGGTAGAGGAGAACGTTAAGAGGAGGAGAACGTTAGAGGAGGAGAATGTTAGAGGAGGAGAACGGTAGAGGAGAACATTAGAGGAGGAGGTGAAGACTGTTAGAGAAGGAGGACATGGAAGAGGTGGAGAACATTAGAGGTGGAGAACGTGGAAGAGGAGGAGAACATGGAAGAGGAGAACGTTAGAGGAGGAGAACGGTAGAGGAGAATACTATAATGAGAGGAGAGATACCAATAGACTGGCCACTGTTCTTCATAGACTGAATAATCTATGAGGGCTTGGCCCTGTGGAGCTTCCGTAGTGTTCAGGAGGTCCTCTTCATCTCTCTGCTCTGTTCTGACCCTCACTGACTTCTTCTGCAGATATTGTCACTCATTAAAACTCGGTAGTGTGTGTGTGTGTATGAGAGTGTGAGTCCTTCTCACTCCTTGAAAGACAGAGCAGAGCTGGCCTGCTTTATGAAAGCTGCAGGGAATATATTCTCCCCTACGTATTTATTTGGACAGTGAAGCTACAACTTTTATTTGGCTCTATAATCCATCATTTTGGATTTGAGATCAAATATTTCTTATGAGGCGACCGTAGAAAATGCCACCTTTTATTTGAGGGTATTTTCATACATATCTCTTTAACCGTTTAGAAATGAAAGCACTTTATAATATCTAATCACCCGATTTGAAGGTGTCATGGGTATTTGGACACATTCACTTATATGTGTATTAAAATTAGTCAAACGTTTAGTATTTGGTTCCATATTCCTAACCCGCAATGATTACATCAAGCTTGTGATTCTACAAAGTTGTTGGATGCATTTACTGTTTGTTTTGGTTGTTTCAGATTATGTTGTGGCCAATAGAAATTAATGGTAAATAATGTGTTGAGTCACTTTTATTGAAAATAATAATAGAATATGTTTCTAAACACTTCTACATTAATGTGGATTCTACCATGATTACCAATAATCATGATTGAATAGTGAATAATTTGTTTAATTTTTTATTTAACCTTTATTTAACTAGGCAAGTCAGTTAAGAACAAATTCTTATTTACAATGACGGCCTAGGAACAGTGGGTTAACTGCCTTGTTCAGGGGCAGAACTACAGAGTTTTACCTTGTCAGCTCAGGGATTCGATCCTGCAACCTTCCAGTTACGGGCATAACACTCTAACCACTAGGCTACCTGCCACCCCTTTAATGATAAGTGAGAAAGTTACAAAGGCATAAATATCATACTGTATATAGATTTTCTATTGTGTTTTTGACTATGTTTGTTTACTGTGTAACTCTGTGTTGTTTTTGTCGCACTGCTTTGCTTTGTCTTGGCCAGGTCGCAGTTGCAAATGAGAACTTGTTCTCAACTGACCTACCTGGTTAAATAAAGGTGAAATAAAAAAAAATACTGCCGATGTGTCATTGAGCAAGGCACTTAACCCTCATTTGCTCCAGGGGCTGACCCTGTAGGTAGGCCGTCATTGTAAATAAGAATTTGTTATTAACTGACTTGCCTAGTTAAATAAAGGTTAAATAAAAAAAAAATAATAATAATACTCCACCCAAAATGCTGACCTCCCATGTTATTGGTAATGGTGAGGGGTTAGCATGTCTTGAGGGTATTGTCTTTGTGTGTGTGTGTGTGTGTGTGTGTGTGTTTGTGTGTGTGTGTGTGTGTGTGTGTGTGTGTGTGTGTGTGTGTGTGTGTTTGTGTGTGTGTGTGTGTGTGTGTGTGTGTGTGTGTGTGTGTGTGTGTGTGTGTGTGTGTGTGTGTGTGTGTATGTATGGCTTACTGATTCTAAGGCGATGTAGTTACCCACTATATCAGGGTCTGGTACTGTATAGATGTAGTTACCCCCTATATCAGGGTCTGGTACTGTATAGATGTAGTTACCCCCTATATCAGGGTCTGGTACTGTATAGATGTAGTTACCCCCTATATCAGGGTCTGGTACTGTATAGATGTAGTTACCTGCTATATCAGGGTCTGGTACTGTATAGATGTAGTTACCCCCTATTTCAGGGTCTGGTACTGTATAGATGTAGTTACCCCCTATATCAGGGTCTGGTACTGTATAGATGTAGTTACCCCCTATATCAGGGTCTGGTACTGTATAGATGTAGTTACCCCCTATATCAGGGTCTGGTACTGTATAGATGTAGTTATCCCCTATATCAGGGTCTGGTAAACACACTGTATATGTTGTTCTACCATGTGGCCACAGCTTTTGCAAAGTCTGTCTGCAGGAATACTGTGAACAAGAGCCTGTGTGAAGACAACAGAAAACACACTGTATACCAGTAGATGATTAAAAGGTAGAAACACCTTTTCATTTAGTTTTATTGCCATGACTTCTGATTTATTAACTGGTTTGTGTAATTAAACAATGTTTAAGAAATTAAGTATTTATTCTGACAGTGATGTTTTTATTTTACGTGCGAGATAGATATCTGTACTGTTGTGCTCCCACAGTTTTATTGAGTACAATGTCTCAATCCAAGATAGATATCTGCACTGTTGTGCTCCCACAGTCGTATTGAATCTCAGCACGACGGTCAAAACATTGCACACAATAAAACTGCATTCAACAGTGTGTGGGTATACATCTTTCTTTCGTGACTGTACTTTTTGTAACCTTCACCTACAAATAACTGGTAATGACTACACACTACCTATCTTATGAACAACAGTAAAGCAAGTGTCAACGTTCCATTCCCAGAGGAACAGCTGGTGTACGTAATCTCGCCTGAGGTAGAGTATCTCATGATAAGCTTTAGACCACACTATTTACCAAGAGAGTTTTCATCTGTATTTTTCTTGGATGTCTAAATACCACCACAAACAGATGCTGGCACTAAAACTTCACTCAATGAGCTGTATACGGCCATTAGCACACAGGACAATGCTCATCCAGAGGTGGCGCTCCTAGTGGCCCAGGACTTTAATGCAGGGAAACTTAAATCCGTTCTACCTCAGAATGTTAAATGTGCAACCAGAGGGAAAAAAACTCTAGACCACCTTTACTCCCAACTTTGTGGCAACAGTTTGGGGAAGGCCCATTCCTATTTCAGCATTACAATGCCCCTGTGCACAAAGAGAGGTCCATACAGAAATGGTTTGTCGAGATCAGTGTAGAAGAACTTGACTGGCCTGCACAGAGCCCTGACCTCAATCCCATCGAACACCTTTTGGATGAATTGAAACGCTGACTGCGAGCCAGGTCTAATCACCCAACATCAGTGCTGACCTCACTAATGCTCTCGTGGCTGAAAGTCCCCACAGCAGTGTTCCAACATCTAGTGGAAAGCCTTCCCAGAAGAGTGGAGGCTGTTATAGCAGCACAGGGGGGGACCAACTCTATATAATTGCACATGATTTTGGAATGAGATGTTCGACGAGCAGGTGTCCACATACTTTTGGCCTTACCCTTCAGTAAGAGTACAAGTACAGCCCACACATGCCCTGAGGTAACTAGAAAACATTCAAAGGGAAGTGGGCCAGATTTGAACCATGCCGACTCTGGAATATGTGTGCCGGGGTTAGAGCCACTGGACCACACAGTCACTCAGGTAGCCAATCATTTATTTGGCCTATTGTTTACCTTAAACATATGATAAAACAATTAATCCCCAAAAACAAAACAGATTGTCCCTAAAGAAAAACACATCTATCCTCTACAAATATGTCCACATAAGAATTCCCACAAGAGGTGCTGTAGCCTGCACGTAGCCTACATAGCCTAGTGGACATGAAGTCGAATTTATTGTATAGCCTACAAACACCGCTTCTAGCTGGCGGCGATTCAAATATTCAATATTCATTCAAATCCTCCTGCTGCAGGACTATTTTCCTCCTGCGGGTCAAATTAAGATCCAATATCTGTATGCGGAGATGGTGAAGACAGTCGAAAAAAAAGTGGATTTCAGTTTTCCTATTGAAAAGTGTTTCTTGTTTTTGAATAATATATATATATATATATATATATATATATATATATATATATATATATATATATGTTTTAGTTGATACCGGCACTGTTGGTGTGTTTTACGTTCAGCATTGCAAAATTCAAAAATGTACTGTCACATCTGAGCTATCTTGTTGCAGGTGCATATTAATAATGAAACCTGCACATTGCTCTTACTAGTAACACTTTCTTATTGAAGCTTGCATGTCGGCCTCAGACTTCGTCAGAGCTTTTTGCTCTACTAAACTAAATAAACCATCTTTGGTATAATAATAATAATAATAATAATAATAATAATAATAATAATAATAATAATAATAATAATAATAATAATAATAATGATAATAATAATAATAATAATAATAATAATAATAATAATAATAATGATAATAATAATAATAATAATAATAATGATAATAATAATAATAATAGTATTATAATAATAACAACAACAATAATAATAATAATATAATAATAATAATAATGATAATAATAATAATAATAGTATTATAATAATAACAACAACAATAATAATAATATAATAATAATAATAATGATAATAATAATAATAATAGTAATATAATAATAATAACAATAATAATAATAATATAATAATAATAATAATAATGTCTTGCCCATTCAGAGGGTGAATGGGCAAGACAAAAGATTTAAGTGCCTTTGAACAGGGTATGGTAGTAGGTGCTCACCGGTTTGTGCTCAACAGTTTCCTGTGTGTATCAAGAACGGTCTACCACCAAAAGGGCGTCCTGCCAACTTGACACAACTGTGGGAAGCTTTGGAGTCAACATGGTCCAGCATCCATCCCTCTGGAACGCTATCGATATTAGGAAGGTGTCCTTAATTTTTTGTACACTCTGTGTATAGTCGGCTAGGTCAACCAGTAGAGGCCAAGTCTTTGAGTGCATGCATCCTCCACAGATGGAGAGGGACAGTTCAGGCTTGATCAGAGGAAGGTGGTCAGGGAGATGGTTGATGAAGAGTCTGGTGATGATCATGTAGAGGGATACTCTGGGAACAAGCCTGAGTCATGTAGCCACTGCACTTCTCCTTCACAATGTATGACACCCACTTGTGTGATTCCTCAGCAGCTCTGTGCGCCAGAAAGCTCAACACACATAGATAGATAGATAGATAGATAGATAGATAGATAGATAGATAGATAGATAGATAGATAGATAGATAGATAGATAGATAGATAGATAGATAGATAGATAGATAGATAGATAGATAGATAGATAGATAGATAGATAGATAGATAGATAGATAGGTACTTTATTGATCCCCCGGGGGGAAAATTTCATTGTAGCTCAGAGTAGTAGCCAGTCGTCATCATTACGAGCCCTCTGAATCAGTGCTGCATTCCTCTGCTATCTCTCCTATTCCTCTCAAGCTTCAGTTGGCTCTTCAGTTGATACTTGCATAGGTCTACGGTCCACTCAATTTGACTACAAATACATTGTTGTTTAATGCTAGCTACTTATCTAACGTTATCCCAAAACAACAACACGAAAGGTCACTGGATGGGCCTACAGACGATCCTTTCCAGTGCGTATGTGAACCCGTAACTGATGGTGCATTCAAAACATCAGGGAACTCTCAAAAAACATGCTCCAACTGGGAAAACTTTCCAACGTTCATCCAACTCGGAATTACAAGTCAGAAACTCTGGCATCATCTTAGAGCTCCGACTTCTCCGACCTGAAGATCACCGACATCACAATTATTTTCCAGTCTGAACTCGTTTTGTTTCTAAATTCCCAGTTGTCTTGAACGCACCAAAGGAACATGTTTCAGGTGTGGCATTCTGCATACTTTTGACTAATTAGTACACAGTATGCAGTTTAAGTAATTAGTAGGCAAGCCATATTTCGGACACGACCACTGGCAGCATCCCAATTGGCAGCCTATTCCCTTAGTAGTGCACTACTTTTGACTAGAGCACTATGGGAGTAGTGCACTACTTTTGACTAGAGCACTATGGGAGTAGTGCAATAGTAGGGCCCGTTGTGTTCCACTGATTTCAAAACTTGGTCAAGTTCTTCCGTGACAACAACACTGTTAATCGCCGTTTCTCCCCCATCACCGCCATTCAGGTCATTCAGTTCATTTCTCCCCCATCACCGCCATTCAGGTCATTCAGTTCATTTCTCCCCCATCACCGCCATTCAGGTCATTCAGTTCATTTCTCCCCCATCACCGCCATTCAGGTCATTCAGTTCATTTCTCCCCCATCACCGCCATTCAGGACATTCAGTTCATTTCTCCCCCATCACCGCCATTCAGGACATTCAGTTCATTTCTCCCCCATCACCGCCATTCAGGACATTCAGTTCATTTCTTCCCATCACCGTCATTCAGGACATTCAGTTCATTTCTTCCCATCACCATCTGGTTTCTTTATTTTCACTCCCTATATTTAGGTTTCCAGGCCATAACTCCACTTAGACGCTATGGGTATTGTGGATAGGCCAGGCCATAACTCTATTTTTTTATTTTTTTATTTCACCTTTATTTAACCAGGTAGGTCAGTTGAGAACAAGTTCTCATTTGCAACTGCGACCTGGCCAAGACAAAGCAGCTTAGCTTGGTCAGCTTAGACGCCATGGGTATTGTGGGTAGGCCAGGCCATAACTCAGCTTAGACACCATGGGTATTGTGGGTAGGCCAGGCCATAACTCAGCTTAGACGCCATGGGTATTGTGGGTAGGCCAGGCCATAACTCAGCTTAGACGCCATGGGTATTGTGGGTAGGCCAGGCCATAACTCAGCTTAGACGCCATGGGTATTGTGGGTAGGCCAGTGACACCAACTCCATTTTAAATTCAGGCGGTAACACAACAACATGTGTGGGTGTGAATACTTTCTGAAGCCTTTTGGGGAAAGAAGGTTTATAGAAATGCCTGGGTATAAGTTGTATCTCCATACATTTGAATCCCAGCCTAACATAAATCTTATTACATTACCCCCAGCCTAACATAAATTTTATTACATTACCCCCTGCCTAACATAAATCTTAGTACATTACCTCCCAGCCTAACATAAATCTTATTACATTACCCCCAGCCTAACATAAATCTTATTACATTACCCCCAGCCTAACATAAATCTTATTACATTACCTCCAGCCTAACATAAATCTTATTACATTACCTCCCAGCCTAACATAAATCTTATTACATTACCCCATGCCTAACATAAATCTTATTACATTACCCCCTGCCTAACATGAATCTTATTACATTACCCCCAGCCTAACATAAATCTTATTACATTACCTCCCAGCCTAACATAAATCTTATTACATTACCCCCAGCCTAATATAAATCTTATTACATGACCTCCCAGCCGAATATTAATCTTATTACATTACCTCCCAGCCTAATATTAATCTTATATTACATTACCCCCAGCCTAATATTAATCTTATTACATTACCTCCCAGCCTAATATAAATATTATATTACATTACCTCCTAGCCGAATATGAATCTTATATTACATTACCTCCTAGCCGAATATGAATCTTATATTACATTACCTCCCAGCCGAATATGAATCTTATTACATTACCTCCCAGACTAACATAAATCTTATTACATTACCTCCCAGCCTAATATAAATCTTATTACATTACCCCCAGCCTAACATAAATCTTATTACATTACCTCCCAGCCGAATATGAATCTTATTACATTACCTCCCAGCCTAACATAAATCGTATTACATTACCTCCCAGCCTAACATAAATCTTATTACATTACCTCCCAGCCTAATATAAATCTTATATTACATTACCTCCCAGCCTAATATAAATCTTATTACATTACCTTCCAGCCTAATATTAATCTTATTACATTACCTCCCAGCCTAATATAAATCTTATATTACATTACCTCCCAGCCTAATATAAATCTTATTACATTACCTCCCAGCCGAACATTAATCTTATATTACATTACCTCCTAGCCGAATATGAATCTTATATTACATTACCTCCTAGCCGAATATGAATCTTATATTACATTACCTCCCAGCCGAATATGAATCTTATATTACATTACCTCCCAGCCGAATATGAATCTTATATTACATTACCTCCTAGCCGAATATGAATCTTATATTACATTACCTCCCAGCCTAATATTAAACTTATTACATTACCTCCCAGCCTAATATAACTCTTATTTTACATTACCTCCCAGCCTAATATTAATCTTATTACATTACCTCCCAGCCTAATCGATTTTCCTCCCCCTCTCATCCTTCTCTCCCCTCCCCCTCTCATCAATCTCTCCCCTCCCCCTCTCATCAATCTCTCCCCTCCCCCTCTCATCCTTCTCTCCCCTCCCCCTCTCATCAATCTCTCCCCTCTCCCTCTCATCAATCTCTCCCCTCCCCCTCTCATCCTTCTCTCCCCTCCCCCTCTCATCAATCTCTCCCCTCCCCCTCTCATCAATCTCTCCCCTCCCCCTCTCATCAATCTCTCCCCTCCCCCTCTCATCCTTCTCTCCCCTCCCCCTCTCATCAATCTCTCCCCTCCCCCTCTCATCCTTCTCTCCCCTCCCCCTCTCATCAATCTCTCCCCTCCCCCTCTCATCCTTCTCTCCCCTCCCCAATGTTCTCTACCTAGCGAGCCCCCTCGACACATTTACCCCCCATCCCAAATGGTAGTCAATTTACCATTTGAACTCTGGTCCAAAGTAGTGCACTATATAGGGAATAGGGTGCCATTTTGGATGCAGAGAGTTCCGAACATCAAACAGTAAATAAACCTGAGACGTCTGTTGTTGTTATTATTAAGTTAACCAACATTTATTCATTCTGTTGTTTGTTTATTCATTGTTTTTGCTCATTATGATGATTTAAATCCCAAATGAAGAGAGTCAGAACTGGTTATGGTAATTATAATGGTGACTGTATGGAGAGGAATCATCTGGGCTTCATATTGTGAAGATCTGAGGGGTGTGTCTTTGTCTATGTGTGTCAGTGTATCTCTGTATGTCTCAGTGTGTGTGTCAGTGTATCTCTGTATGTCTCAGTGTGTGTGTCAGTGTATCTCTGTATGTCTCAGTGTGTGTGTCAGTGTATCTCTGTATGTCTCAGTGTGTGTGTCAGTGTATCTCTGTATGTCTCAGTGTGTATGTCAGTGTATCTCTGTATGTCTCAGTGTGTGTGTCAGTGTATCTCTGTATGTCTCAGTGTGTGTGTCAGTGTATCTCTGTATGTCTCAGTGTGTGTGTCAGTGTATCTCTGTATGTCTCAGTGTGTGTGTCAGTGTATCTCTGTATGTCTCAGTGTGTGTGTCAGTGTATCTCTGTATGTCTCAGTGTGTGTGTCAGTGTATCTCTGTATGTCTCAGTGTGTGTGTCAGTGTATCTCTGTATGTCTCAGTGTGTGTGTCAGTGTATCTCTGTATGTCTCAGTGTGTGTGTCAGTGTATCTCTGTATGTCTCAGTGTGTGTGTCAGTGTATCTCTGTATGTCTCAGTGTGTGTGTCAGTGTATCTCTGTATGTCTCAGTGTGTATGTCAGTGTATCTCTGTATGTCTCAGTGTGTGTGTCAGTGTATCTCTGTATGTCTCAGTGTGTGTGTCAGTGTATCTCTGTATGTCTCAGTGTGTGTGTCAGTGTATCTCTGTATGTCTCAGTGTGTGTGTCAGTGTATCTCTGTATGTCTCAGTGTGTGTGTCAGTGTATCTCTGTATGTCTCAGTGTGTGTGTCAGTGTATCTCTGTATGTCTCAGTGTGTGTGTCAGTGTATCTCTGTATGTCTCAGTGTGTATGTCAGTGTATCTCTGTATGTCTCAGTGTGTGTGTCAGTGTATCTCTGTATGTCTCAGTGTGTGTGTCAGTGTATCTCTGTATGTCTCAGTGTGTGTGTCAGTGTATCTCTGTATGTCTCAGTGTGTGTGTCAGTGTATCTCTGTATGTCTCAGTGTGTGTGTCAGTGTATCTCTGTATGTCTCAGTGTGTGTGTCAGTGTATCTCTGTATGTCTCAGTGTGTGTGTCAGTGTATCTCTGTATGTCTCAGTGTGTGTGTCAGTGTATCTCTGTATGTCTCAGTGTGTGTGTCAGTGTATCTCTGTATGTCTCAGTGTGTGTGTCAGTGTATCTCTGTATGTCTCAGTGTGTGTGTCAGTGTATCTCTGTATGTCTCAGTGTGTATGTCAGTGTATCTCTGTATGTCTCAGTGTGTGTGTCAGTGTATCTCTGTATGTCTCAGTGTGTGTGTCAGTGTATCTCTGTATGTCTCAGTGTGTGTGTCAGTGTATCTCTGTATGTCTCAGTGTGTGTGTCAGTGTATCTCTGTATGTCTCAGTGTGTGTGTCAGTGTATCTCTGTATGTCTCAGTGTGTGTGTCAGTGTATCTCTGTATGTCTCAGTGTGTGTGTCAGTGTATCTCTGGATGTCTCAGTGTGTGTGTCAGTGTATCTCTGTATGTCTCAGTGTGTGTGTCAGTGTATCTCTGTATGTCTCAGTGTGTGTGTCAGTGTATCTCTGTATGTCTCAGTGTGTGTGTCAGTGTATCTCTGTATGTCTCAGTGTGTGTGTCAGTGTATCTCTGTATGTCTCAGTGTGTGTGTCAGTGTATCTCTGTATGTCTCAGTGTGTGTGTCAGTGTATCTCTGTATGTCTCAGTGTGTGTGTCAGTGTATCTCTGTATGTCTCAGTGTGTGTGTCAGTGTATCTCTGTATGTCTCAGTGTGTGTGTCAGTGTATCTCTGTATGTCTCAGTGTGTGTGTCAGTGTATCTCTGTATGTCTCAGTGTGTATGTCAGTGTATCTCTGTATGTCTCAGTGTGTGTGTCAGTGTATCTCTGTGTGTGTCAGTGTGTGTGTCAGTGTATCTCTGTATGTCTCAGTGTGTGTGTCAGTGTATCTCTGTATGTGTCAGTGTGTGTGTCAGTGTATCTCTGTATGTCTCAGTGTGTGTGTCAGTGTATCTCTGTATGTCTCAGTGTGTGTGTCAGTGTATCTCTGTATGTCTCAGTGTGTGTGTCAGTGTATCTCTGTATGTCTCAGTGTGTGTGTCAGTGTATCTCTGTATGTCTCAGTGTGTGTGTCAGTGTATCTCTGTATGTCTCAGTGTGTGTGTCAGTGTATCTCTGTATGTCTCAGTGTGTGTGTCAGTGTATCTCTGTATGTCTCAGTGTGTGTGTCAGTGTATCTCTGTATGTCTCAGTGTGTGTGTCAGTGTATCTCTGTATGTCTCAGTGTGTGTGTCAGTGTATCTCTGTATGTCTCAGTGTGTGTGTCAGTGTATCTCTGTGTGTCTCAGTGTGTGTGTCAGTGTATCTCTGTATGTCTCAGTGTGTGTGTCAGTGTATCTCTGTGTGTGTCAGTGTGTGTGTCAGTGTATCTCTGTATGTCTCAGTGTGTATGTCAGTGTATCTCTGTATGTCTCAGTGTGTGTGTCAGTGTATCTCTGTATGTCTCAGTGTGTGTGTCAGTGTATCTCTGTATGTCTCAGTGTGTGTGTCAGTGTATCTCTGTATGTCTCAGTGTGTGTGTCAGTGTATCTCTGTATGTCTCAGTGTGTGTGTCAGTGTATCTCTGTATGTCTCAGTGTGTGTGTCAGTGTATCTCTGTATGTCTCAGTGTGTGTGTCAGTGTATCTCTGTATGTCTCAGTGTGTGTGTCAGTGTATCTCTGTATGTCTCAGTGTGTGTTACCTTAACGTTGTTACACATGATCTTTTCCAATAAACAGAGACTGGAAGAGGTGTAGACTCACACAGTTATATGTACCTATTGTGTAGACTCACACAGTTATATGTACCTATTGTGTAGACTCACACAGTTATATGTACCTATTGTGTAGACTCACACAGTTATATGTACCTATTGTGTAGACTCACACAGTTATATGTACCTATTGTGTAGACTCACACAGTTATACACAAAATGTATGGATTCAAACCAACCCATCTATCTGTTAATGTAATAAGAGACACTGATGTTGAATGAATAGATCAAGCCAGCTGAAAGAAGAATACAATTTGACCCATTCTATCTGAGTCTGGGATTTAGATTAACATTATCCTAATTTACACAAAGAGAGTAGGTAACACTTCACTTGACACCCAGCATCATTACCACGTTCATACCAGCACAGTAATAACCATGTCATAATGTGTCAAAACAGCTGATATACACTACATGACCAAAAGGTATGTGGGCACCTGCTCATCGAACATCTCATTCCAAAATCATGGGCATTAATATGGAGTTGGTCACCCCTGTGCTGCTATAACAGCCTCCACTCTTCTGGAAGGCTTTCCACTAGATGTTGGAACATTGCTTCCATTCAGCCACAAGATCATTAGTGAGGTCTGGCACTGATGTTGGGCGATTAGGCCTGGCTCGCAGTCTGCGTTCCAATTCATCCCAAAGGTGTTTGATGGGGTTGAGGTCAGTGCTCTGTGCAGGCCAGTCAAGTTCTTTCATCAGATCTCAACAAACCATTTCTGTAAAAAAAAAATATTGCTGGTGCTGTAGTCACACAAAACAATACAAATTGTAATTTTTAAAAAAAAACTTTTTTGTTAGTTAATTTGAATTGAAAGAGGAAGTTAAGGATTTAGGCTATACCATACATGCTACATTAGACCAATTCATCCACTTATGGAAACAACATTGCTATCAGCAAAGATGATTTGAGATATGGACTATCCTGCTAGCATAGTCACTGCTTTGCCTGTCCCGCCCTTTCCACCCGCCTCGCTCTGCTTGCTCCGCCTGACTGCTTCTGGTGAGTTTTTCGCCAAAGTTCTTTGTGCCTTTTTGTAAATCTTTTAACCATCATCTTTCAGTTTGTGTGCACAGCTTAATTTGATTGGTCTGTTTTGCGAGCAACGCGTGACATATGATTTCATTAGTGATTGACTTAAACAACAATTAGCAGTTTGTTCTGGTTCTGATGGGCTCCACTGTCATGATCTACTGTTATGGAATTATACTCTGTAACGGATGGTTTTAAAAAGGTAGAGAAGTACAATACTTCATTCAAAACACACTGTACTTACAGTAAGTAAAAGAAAAATGACTGCCTCAAAAAAGTACAAGTACTCAGACAATGCTATTACAGTAACAAGGGTGTTTGTAATTAGCTACTTCCACCCCAGGAAATGTGTAGTCATGTATTGAACAGTACTGTAGGGCCTGATCAGAACCATAATTATTCATTGTTGAATTCTAAGTAGCTTTAATCCACAACTACAGTGAGCTATTAATTCATTCATTTAGTCACATTTCTCAATGTGTCACATAACATCGTTCACCTTTATCAAGAAGAAAACACTTTACTTATTTAATCAAGCTGGATCTATTGGTTTGTCCTTTGTTAGCTGCGCTTAACCTGCATTTTCAGGAACAAGTCTAGCTGTGGCATAGCAACAGCCCCATTAAGATCAACTACAACACTCCCCTTCCCACCACCTCCCAACACTCCTCTCCCCCACCTCCCAACACTCCCCTTCCCCTCCTCCCAACACTCCCCTTCCCACCACCTCCCAACACTCCTCTCCCCCACCTCCCAACACTCCTCTCCCCCACCTCCCAACACTCCTCTCCCCCACCTCCCAACACTCCTCTCCCCCTCCTCCCAACACTCCCCTTCCCCCACCTCCCAACACTCCCCTTCCCACCACCTCCCAACACTCCCCTTCCCACCACCTCCCAACACTCCCCTTCCCCCTCCTCCCAACACTCCCCTTCCCACCACCTCCCAACACTCCCCTTCCCACCACCTCCCAACACTCCCCTTCCCCCACCTCCCAACACTCCCCTTCCCACCACCTCCCAACACTCCCCTTCCCCCACCTCCCAACACTCCCCTTCCCACCACCTCCCAACACTCCCCTTCCCACCACCTCCCAACACTCCCCTTCCCACCACCTCCCAACACTCCCCTTCCCACCACCTCCCAACACTCCCCTTCCCCCACCTCCCAACACTCCCCTTCCCACCACCTCCCAACACTCCCCTTCCCCCACCTCCCAACACTCCCCTTCCCACCACCTCCCAACACTCCCCTTCCCACCACCTCCCAACACTCCCCTTCCCACCACCTCCCAACACTCCCCTTCCCACCACCTCCCAACACTCCCCTTCCCACCACCTCCCAACACTCCCCTTCCCCCACCTCCCAACACTCCCCTTCCCACCACCTCCCAACACTCCCCTTCCCACCACCTCCCAACACTCCCCTTCCCCTCCTCCCAACACTCCTCTCCCCCTCCTCCCAACACTCCCCTTCCCACCACCTCCCAACACTCCCCTTCCCCTCCTCCCAACACTCCTCTCCCCCTCCTCCCAACACTCCCCTTCCCCTCCTCCCAACACTCCTCTCCCCCTCCTCCCAACACTCCCCTTCCCACCACCTCCCAACACTCCCCTTCCCCCTCCTCCCAACACTCCCCTTCCCCCACCTCCCAACACTCCCCTTCCCCTCCTCCCAACACTCCCCTTCCCACCACCTCCCAACACTCCCCTTCCCACCACCTCCCAACACTCCCCTTCCCCCACCTCCCAACACTCCCCTTCCCCTCCTCCCAACACTCCCCTTCCCCTCCTCCCAACACTCCCCTTCCCACCACCTCCCAACACTCCCCTTCCCCCACCTCCCAACACTCCCCTTCCCCTCCTCCCAACACTCCCCTTCCCACCACCTCCCAACACTCCCCTTCCCCCACCTCCCAACACTCCCCTTCCCCTCCTCCCAACACTCCTCTCCCCCACCTCCCAACACTCCCCTTCCCCCACCTCCCAACACTCCCCTTCCCCTCCTCCCAACACTCCCCTTCCCACCACCTCCCAACACTCCCCTTCCCCCACCTCCCAACACTCCCCTTCCCACCACCTCCCAACACTCCCCTTCCCCCACCTCCCAACACTCCCCTTCCCCCACCTCCCAACACTCCCCTTCCCCTCCTCCCAACACTCCCCTTCCCCTCCTCCCAACACTCCCCTTCCCCTCCTCCCAACACTCCCCTTCCCCTCCTCCCAACACTCCCCTTCCCCTCCTCCCAACACTCCCCTTCCCCCACCTCCCAACACTCCTCTCCCCCTCCTCCCAACACTCCCCTTCCCCTCCTCCCAACACTCCCCTTCCCCTCCTCCCAACACTCCTCTTCCCCCACCTCCCAACACTCCCCTTCCCCTCCTCCCAACACTCCTCTTCCCCCACCTCCCAACACTCCCCTTCCCACCACCTCCCAACACTCCTCTCCCCCACCTCCCAACACTCCCCTTCCCACCACCTCCCAACACTCCTCTCCCCCACCTCCCAACACTCCCCTTCCCCTCCTCCCAACACTCCCCTTCCCACCACCTCCCAACACTCCTCTCCCCCTCCCCTCCTCCCAACACTCCCCTTCCCCTCCCCCTCCTCCCAACACTCCCCTTCCCCCACCTCCCAACACTCCTCTCCCCCTCCTCCCAACACTCCCCTTCCCCCACCTCCCAACACTCCTCTCCCCCTCCTCCCAACACTCCCCTTCCCACCACCTCCCAACACTCCTCTCCCCCTCCTCCCAACACTCCCCTTCCCACCACCTCCCAACACTCCCCTTCCCACCACCTCCCAACACTCCCCTTCCCCCACCTCCCAACACTCCTCTCCCCCTCCTCCCAACACTCCCCTTCCCCCACCTCCCAACACTCCTCTCCCCCTCCTCCCAACACTCCCCTTCCCCCACCTCCCAACACTCCTCTCCCCCTCCTCCCAACACTCCCCTTCCCACCACCTCCCAACACTCCTCTCCCCCTCCTCCCAACACTCCCCTTCCCCCACCTCCCAACACTCCCCTTCCCCTCCTCCCAACACTCCCCTTCCCACCACCTCCCAACACTCCCCTTCCCACCACCTCCCAACACTCCCCTTCCCCCACCTCCCAACACTCCCCTTCCCCCACCTCCCAACACTCCCCTTCCCCTCCTCCCAACACTCCCCTTCCCCTCCTCCCAACACTCCCCTTCCCCTCCTCCCAACACTCCCCTTCCCCTCCTCCCAACACTCCCCTTCCCCCACCTCCCAACACTCCCCTTCCCCCACCTCCCAACACTCCCCTTCCCCTCCTCCCAACACTCCCCTTCCCCTCCTCCCAACACTCCCCTTCCCACCACCTCCCAACACTCCTCTCCCCCACCTCCCAACACTCCCCTTCCCCTCCTCCCAACACTCCCCTTCCCACCACCTCCCAACACTCCTCTCCCCCTCCCCTCCTCCCAACACTCCCCTTCCCCTCCCCCTCCTCCCAACACTCCCCTTCCCCCACCTCCCAACACTCCTCTCCCCCTCCTCCCAACACTCCCCTTCCCCCACCTCCCAACACTCCTCTCCCCCTCCTCCCAACACTCCCCTTCCCACCACCTCCCAACACTCCTCTCCCCCTCCTCCCAACACTCCCCTTCCCACCACCTCCCAACACTCCCCTTCCCACCACCTCCCAACACTCCTCTCCCCCTCCTCCCAACACTCCCCTTCCCACCACCTCCCAACACTCCCCTTCCCCCACCTCCCAACACTCCTCTCCCCCTCCTCCCAACACTCCCCTTCCCACCACCTCCCAACACTCCCCTTCCCACCACCTCCCAACACTCCTCTCCCCCTCCTCCCAACACTCCCCTTCCCACCACCTCCCAACACTCCCCTTCCCCCACCTCCCAACACTCCTCTCCCCCTCCTCCCAACACTCCCCTTCCCCTCCTCCCAACACTCCCCTTCCCCTCCTCCCAACACTCCTCTTCCCCCACCTCCCAACACTCCCCTTCCCCTCCTCCCAACACTCCCCTTCCCACCACCTCCCAACACTCCTCTCCCCCACCTCCCAACACTCCCCTTCCCACCACCTCCCAACACTCCCCTTCCCCTCCTCCCAACACTCCCCTTCCCACCACCTCACAACACTCCTCTCCCCCTCCCCTCCTCCCAACACTCCCCTTCCCCTCCCCCTCCTCCCAACACTCCCCTTCCCCCACCTCCCAACACTCCTCTCCCCCTCCTCCCAACACTCCCCTTCCCCCACCTCCCAACACTCCTCTCCCCCTCCTCCCAACACTCCCCTTCCCACCACCTCCCAACACTCCTCTCCCCCTCCTCCCAACACTCCCCTTCCCACCACCTCCCAACACTCCCCTTCCCACCACCTCCCAACACTCCCCTTCCCCCACCTCCCAACACTCCTCTCCCCCTCCTCCCAACACTCCCCTTCCCCCACCTCCCAACACTCCTCTCCCCCTCCTCCCAACACTCCCCTTCCCACCACCTCCCAACACTCCCCTTCCCCCACCTCCCAACACTCCTCTCCCCCTCCTCCCAACACTCCCCTTCCCCCACCTCCCAACACTCCTCTCCCCCTCCTCCCAACACTCCCCTTCCCACCACCTCCCAACACTCCCCTTCCCACCATCTCCCAACACTCCCCTTCCCACCACCTCCCAACACTCCCCTTCCCACCACCTCCCAACACTCCCCTTCCCACCACCTCCCAACACTCCTCTCCCCCTCCTCCCAACACTCCCCTTCCCACCACCTCCCAACACTCCTCTCCCCCCTCCTCCCAACACTCCCCTTCCCACCACCTCCCAACACTCCCCTTCCCACCACCTCCCAACACTCCTCTCCCCCTCCTCCCAACACTCCCCTTCCCACCACCTCCCAACACTCCTCTTCATTCGTCTTGTTTAGTATCCGTCTGGATTTCTGTATTTTGCCCTTTTGAACCGCTGCCTATTCATTGTATTCTACATTTTTATATCCTACTTGGACAAATCATTAAACCTGCTGCGCTTGAATCCAATTCTGGACTAAGAGCATTCATTACAAGTGCACTACTTTTCACCAAGGGCCGGCATCTTCTGTCTCTTTGTTGTACCTCTGGCCTTTGAAAACATCACAGATTAAATCTTAAATTATTTCTGAAGGCCAGGAGTGTTGGGAGGTTGGGAAAAGTAATGCACTAGAACATGTACATAATTTCCTTATTTCCTGCTCTAGCACCATAGTCAGGAACATTTACACCCCCGGTGTAAATAAGGGAAGTTCGCACCATAAGCCTCTCAGCCCTCGTATTTGATCAATTATGTTCACTTCGTGGGCCTTTAATGCCCTATAATTCAATTCGCAATGATTGTACATCCGCTAAGAAAAGTTAGCTGAAACTAAAAAACTCAACGTCCAACATACAAGTGTAAGTAAAAAAACGAATGTAAATAAGTTATAAATTGTGCTACTTATGCACATGACGACACAAACACGTCTCGTAAAAGTAATTATGTTTTTGTTTGGTTAGCTTTTGGAAAATGTAGAAATAAAAGTTCCAGCTAGGCAGGCTAACCTTAGTTAGCTAATTAATTACAGTAGCCCTAGCAACACTGCTCCCTCAATGGCTAAAGTCAGTGTGAGAAACATGTTAACACAAACACACAGTACGTTTGTGCTTTAACAGTAAATAAATACTGCACTTTAACCCACAAAACCTATTTGCTAGATTCATGATAGTGTTAGACAAAGCAAGGAAAGAACTTCAAAACATATCATTTAATTGGAATTTGCAGCTGTTGTTGGTAAATCATTTTACCTACTGATTGGTATCAGTTTGGGGATTTGAAAAGTAGAAGATTTCATACACTAAGTTTTTGTCTAACTTGTTGGGGAAGTGGTCAAAACGGCAGTTTAGAAAAAGTTACAGGAAATGTTGTTGATGTGTTTACCAATTGTTAGATCCGTAATGGATATTGTTGGATCCGTAATGGATGTTCCTGTTATTATTTCAGATTTGAATAGCAGAGAAGTACACCAAGATGTCATACCCTCTAACGTTTTGTCAAAGTTGTTAGAAAAGTTGTCAAAGTTTGTGTCAGAAGTCGTATTGTTGCATTGACAATCAATGGAAGTTGGAAGTGATGTCACAATGGGGAGGTTTAGAATGTTGAGGAAATGCCATATGAATGTTAATGAAGATTGACAAAAATAAGGCCAAAGAAATGAATAACGTAAAAAGTATAACAGATATCAAATCGCTGTAAACAAGCAACTTAAACGAGACCATTCAGCACGTTTTAAAGTTTGAAAAGCATTTCTAGCTTAAAATGGAAGCTGGGGATGTTGCTTCACAAGCCCCACAATAACGTGGATAGCAGAGAACATGCCTACTGTTTAGCCTCACTCCTAGGACAGACCAGAGCCTTCGTTTTAGAAACTGTTTTTTGTTTTGTAAGCATTACATGGGAAAGTAGTCAGAAGGTTGTGGATTTGCATTCCACTGTGGACAAGTAAATATGAGCCAGAACAGCTCATAGGAGCAGGAGCCTATCTCCTGTTTCTGTAGAGTGAGGTAGCTTAATGTATACCCCCTAGTCAGGACACTATCAGGAGCCTATATCCTGTTTCTGTAGAGTGAGGTAGCTTAATGTATACCCCCTAGTCAGGACACTATCAGGAGCATATCTCCTGTTTCTGTAGAGTGAGGTAGCTTAATGTATACCCCCTAGTCAGGACACTATCAGGAGCCTATCTCCTGTTTCTGTAGAGTGAGGTAGCTTAATGTATACCCCCTAGTCAGGACACTATCAGGAGCATATCTCCTGTTTCTGTAGAGTGAGGTAGCTTAATGTATACCCCCTAGTCAGGACACTATCAGGAGCCTATCTCCTGTTTCTGTAGAGTGAGGTAGCTTAATGTATACCCCCTAGTCAGGACACTATCAGGAGCATATCTCCTGTTTCTGTAGAGTGAGGTAGCTTAATGTATACCCCCTAGTCAGGACACTATCAGGAGCCTATATCCTGTTTCTGTAGAGTGAGGTAGCTTAATGTATACCCCCTAGTCAGGACACTATCAGGAGCATATCTCCTGTTTCTGTAGAGTGAGGTAGCTTAATGTATACCCCCTAGTCAGGACACTATCAGGAGCCTATCTCCTGTTTCTGTAGAGTGAGGTAGCTTAATGTATACCCCCTAGTCAGGACACTATCAGGAGCCTATCTCCTGTTTCTGTAGAGTGAGGTAGCTTAATGTATACCCCCTAGTCAGGACACTATCAGGAGCCTATCTCCTGTTTCTGTAGAGTGAGGTAGCTTAATGTATACCCCCTAGTCAGGACACTATCAGGAGCATATCTCCTGTTTCTGTAGAGTGAGGTAGCTTAATGTATACCCCCTAGTCAGGACACTATCAGGAGCCTATCTCCTGTTTCTGTAGAGTGAGGTAGCTTAATGTATACCCCCTAGTCAGGACACTATCAGGAGCATATCTCCTGTTTCTGTAGAGTGAGGTAGCTTAATGTATACCCCCTAGTCAGGACACTATCAGGAGCCTATCTCCTGTTTCTGTAGAGTGAGGTAGCTTAATGTATACCCCCTAGTCAGGACACTATCAGGAGCCTATCTCCTGTTTCTGTAGAGTGAGGTAGCTTAATGTACACCCCCTAGTCAGGACACTAGCAGGAGCCTATCTCCTGTTTCTGTAGAGTGAGGTAGCTTAATGTATACCCCCTAGTCAGGACACTATCAGGAGCCTATCTCCTGTTTCTGTAGAGTGAGGTAGCTTAATGTACACCCCCTAGTCAGGACACTAGCAGGAGCCTATCTCCTGTTTCTGTAGAGTGAGGTAGCTTAATGTATACCCCCTAGTCAGGACACTATCAGGAGCCTATCTCCTGTTTCTGTAGAGTGAGGTAGCTTAATGTATACCCCCTAGTCAGGACACTATCAGGAGCCTATCTCCTGTTTCTGTAGAGTGAGGTAGCTTTATGTATACCCCCTAGTCAGGACGCTAGTCCATCTCCTTAATATCAAGCAGAGACACATGACTCAAACCACAAGGCCATTGAGTTGGTGGACAAGAGTGGATCTATTATAATACAAGCACTGCATGAATCTCTCATGTTATTCACAGTTCAATAAAAAAAATGGCCTTTTACATATTTCATGCAATTCTATGTCATTTTCCATGACTGGAGACAAGCAGAATTTTAATTACACAACAGAGCATGACAACGAATGAGCGCATGTTGTGGCACTGGAGACGTTTTGATTTCTATACAGGCTATTTGTCACGATCGTGCTGATTGGCAGAAAGACATGACCAGAACGCACGGTCGGCTCACAGGCACTAACACAGAACAATGATCCACAAGACACAGGTGAAACACATTAACTTAAATATGAGAATGCAAAGCAGCTGCCTCTAATTGGAGACCAACACAAAATCAACATAGAGACACATAGAAAACCCCTGTCAGGCTTTGACCATACCAACACAGAGAATTGCCTAGGCCTCCCTATGGGCAGAGCCTGACACTATTGTTAGACAGAGGATTGCCTAAGTTTGATACAGGGCTAAAGTTTTCTATCATCTGTAGAAATGTTGAGCCAGTTACAACTGAAGTATCTGATCATCAATGAGTTTGAGAAAAAGCCATGTGTTTTTAACACAGCAGTTTCATATCATCAGGTAGGCTTTATATGCACTAATCATTTGGAAAACGATCATTTTCAAATGTTTTATATTTATTCCATGATACTGTTGTTACAAAATATATGTGTGTTGACTGTGATTAGGGCGTGGGAATATAAGAGCATCTGCTAGGCTAAGTTAACAAACTAGCCATGCATAGCTCACCACATGATCCTCAAACCAAACTTGTAGTGAATTCAAAGGAACTGCATTTTTTTTGTTTCATTATTATTTAATTAAAAGTAATATTTTTTTAATGTAATTTTATGCAGCCTAAAGGAGGCACAGTGATGCCGAAACATTGGTGATTTACCCAATAAATTACTGGGAGTTTATATGTAGAGTGTGCGACTCTTCATTTTTATAGCATACAGCCTAAATACGAAATGTACAGGAATGTTGATGAAGTACTGCTGTTGATGTCTTGTTGAAGTGCTGAGCGCTCCTGCTAGCCTGTAGCGTGTCACAAATGCTTCACAATTCATTTGTTAAATGGCAGGCTATAGCCTTTATATTATAATAATAATAATAATATAGCCTAAATAATTCGTAGACTACCTGGCTTGCTCCTGAGAGATTTAGAGCTAGTGTGTTGTTTAATAAATAGCCTGTTGAAATGTTGAATGTTAATTGATAGTAACAGAATCACACATGACTTCCTAAGCAAAGTACGCTTTTTGTCTCCTTGGCTACAGAAGGATGTAGTGTAGATCATTATAATTAAAAATATTTCAAAATCTTAATCTAACAAGGCCTATGCTTTTAGCAATTTTCTTTAACAAAAGTCACAATACCTTGGGATACCCCCTCAATTCAAGCCCTGGTTTTAACACTGACGGTGAGATATCTATGGAGTGCATGATAATTAAAAGAATTGGCTGACAAAATCTGTGGATAGTAAACTATAATTAAATCTGGCAAAAAGGTAAGGCTACCTCTTATTTCTTGAATAGGAAGATAAAGGGTCCCACACAAAGCCATCTTGTTGTTAGTAAGACCTTTTCAATTTCGCCTACTTTCAGCGCCCATTCCAGGTGGATCTGGCGTGTGTCACGTTTATTCATCTCTGGTTGCTGCAGATGAGAATATGGGTCTTCTCTGCTACTACTGTAACTGCCTGTTATTGACTGCTCTGGACTGAACAGGGACATGTGCTGAAGTGTGTGTGTGTGTGTGTGTGTGTGTGTGTGTGTGTGTGTGTGTGTGTGTGTGTGTGTGTGTCTGCCCTCCCTGACCCACCTCTATCACCCCTTCCCCTCTCATCATATGTTGCAGTGTGCTCCCAGTCTTGTCTGTCTGTGTGTCTGTCTGTGTGTCTGTCTGTGTGACCTCTCATCAGGTATTCCCAGTAGCAGTCTGCTCCATGTTCTGGGGTTGACTACTGGGTTTGATGTGGTGCCCCCGTTTTAACCTCTAACACACAGCCTTTCAGCTAGGGTGTGTGTGTGTGTGTGTCTTTTAACCTCTACCACACAGCCTTTGAGTTAGGGTGTGTGTGTGTGTCTGTTAACCTCTACCACACAGCCTTTGAGTTAGCGTGTGTGTGTGTGTGTGTGTGTGTCAGTGAACACGCTTTGCGTTTGGCAGCTCAGCTCAGACCGCCAAGCTCACCATTAACTATTCATGAAGTGAAGTGAACTGCAGTGCAGTCAGTCGCACCACTGGAGAATGATGGGTTAGATCTGGTAGTACTTTACCATGGGCATCAACCCCTCAAATTATTATAGTTGTATTATACATAAACGTTTCCCCTTAGACTTTCACTGGCTTCCACTGTTTGATAATTATTTGGAATATGGAATATTGTGGAATTAATTCAGTAAGCCGGTACTGTATACATTAAACATGTTACATACCTTGCAGATCTTAATTTTGACAGTGGAAACCCAGCCTATCCAGCCTTGATACACACTGCCAATATGATCATGGAACAAGAAAAGCCTAATCTGCTGCTTTTGGTGCCTGTATACACTTGTTTTATTTGATTAAAAACCAAACATAGTCTCCCCTCCTCTCAATTTAGGCTTTTTTTTTGGTCTGCCCCAATACAGTCACAAAGTAGTCGATACTGTAGATAAAGGGTTTGGCTCCTGACACCACTTGAATCTTAATCACCAAAGCTTTATTAAGATATAGACTTTGAGAGGAGTAGAACTGTGAGCTGACGTTCCTTTGTATCTCTGCCTTGTAGGCCGGCCCACATCATTTCAGCCATGTAGGTCCGATTAAAACCCCCTCCATGATGATCATCATGAAACGAGAGATGAGAACCTTGGTACCTGTGAACCGTATTTAGAAGTTATTTTCCTGTGACAAATGCTTGTTTTTCATTTCGTATGTTCTAAACCGAAGCCCTCCCATATCCCAGGCCTACTATAATGAAGATGGTTCAACCCAAGCCCTCCCTTACCCCAGGCCTACTATAATGAAGACTGGTTCAACCCAAGCCCTCCCTTACCCCAGGCCTACTATAATGAAGAATGGTTCAACCCAAGCCCTCCCTTACCCCAGGCCTACTATAATGAAGACTGGTTCAACCCATGCCCTCCCTTACCCCAGGCCTACTATAATGAAGACTGGTTCAACCCAAGCCCTCCCTTACCCCAGGCCTACTATAATGAAGAATGGTTCAACCCAAGCCCTCCCTTACCCCAGGCATACTATAATGAAGAATGGTTCAACCCAAACCCTCCCTTACCCCAGGCCTACTATAATGAAGACTGGTTCAACCCAAGCCCTCCCTTACCCCAGGTCTACTATAATGAAGACTGGTTCAACCCAAGCCCTCCCTTACCCCAGGCCTACTATAATGAAGTCTGGTAAGGTATAAATATGGTCTGATGTTTGATAAATTAGGCTTTTGCTCAGGACATTGTGTTCACTAAGACATGGCACTAATTTGCTGTTCATGATGGAGCAGAATATTTCCCCCAGGTTGCTGTTGTCACAAATGCCATTATAATTGTTTGGGTTGAATTTGTCCCAAAATGTTTTAAATGGGTGTTATTAGTCCCTTGGTCCAGATGTCAGGGAAATATCGTACACTCAATGCTTAGTTAAACAGTTTGAGTATGGTAGTGTTACATCAGCTGTCTGTGTATTTGATCATTTAGTTGAGTATTCCATTAGTACTGCTAGCCATTTGGGGTTTCAGGGCCTGTATATATATTTTAAAAAAGTATGTTATTGGGGAATCCAGAGGGTTGTGGTTGTCTTTAACCATAATATCTGTTCTGTTTTTTCTGGTGGATTAAACTGAAATTGTAAACAACTTTCTATGCCTTGTTTTAAAAATAGCGATATTTTGTAGATGATTTAATTTTCAAATAGCCAAAAGTGAGAGGTTGTAATCTGAATAAAGGGAAGAAGGCCATTTGTGAACACGGGATGAGACATTCTTACTAATCTGCTACAAAACCAGATTTAAGTATAACTTTTGTATGACTGAAGCCTTTAGGGAGAGGTCTAATGCTTTAATATTGAATAATTTCTGCCTGTCTGATGTAAAACACCTGTCTGATGAAAAATATCCAACAATACCTTTATAATTCTATGTGCTATGCATTTTGCTAGAATTTTTACATCACAACACTGAAGAGTAAGGGGCCTCCAATTTTTTAAACAGACTGGAAATGTATATTTACCACCTGGGTCCTGTTTCAGTAATAGTGAAATCAGACCTTCATGTCCAGTCCTGGAGTTTTCGCGCCTTTTCTGTTGCGGCCCCTGCACTTTGGAATGAGTTGCCGCTATCTTTGAAATCCTTGCCAAGCATAGATACTTTTAAAAAGGACTTGAAGACTTACTTATTCCATCAAGCTTATGACGTTTGAATGGGTCTGAGAACTGTGAGTGATTATATGTTTGATTTAATGGTGTCATGTGTTGATGTTTTTTTTAATGTGTATTCTAGAGTTATTGTAATTTTTGTGTAACTTTTGAGTTATTTATTACTCATGGACAGCACTTTGGTCCATTTTAATGGTTTTGAAAGCGCTTTATAAATAAAGTTGACTTGACTTGACTTGACTTTCCCGACTTAAAGGCTTTAATTCATCAATAAGTTCCTTCTCTCTAATTTGGCCTGACTCTTTCTCTACAGCTGTTAATTTTACATTATTAATAGAAAAAAAATCCATACAATTATCTTCGGTTAGAGATGAAGGAGACGGCAATGAAAACATGTACTTAAAGCTTCCTCTTTCAAAATATTGTTTGGTGAATCATTGGTGACTTCATTTGTAACAACTTTCAGTAAATTATTTTTGGTAGCATTCCTATGTTAAAGATACAAAAATTATTTTGTGCATTTTTCCCCAATTTGCTTTATTTATTAATTAAATTTTTATAAGTTCCACAAGTTATTTTTGTTGTTCCTCTAACTTATTGTATTGCTATATATATCTGTACTGTTAATCCCTCCATTTCCTTTGTTAATATGAATTGCAATATACATAAATTGCTTTTG